>NW_019104491.1:4696824-4711512 GCF_001995035.1 Momordica charantia
TTCCGCTGTATTAGAGATTGTTGTAAAAGATCATTTGGATTTGGTTTGAACCAACTGACGGATTTTTCTCCCGTCAATTGAGTTTGGGTAGTTGCTTGTGATTTTAAAATACTGTGGCTTTTTCATGCCAACTGTTACTGTTGCCTGAGGGGGGTTTTGCTTCGGGTCGCGCTGAAGGAGACTTTGTCAAAGGACGAAGGATTTTGCGACATTTGACTGAAACTTAATTTGATATTGAAAGTAACGATTATGGTTCTGTTGACAGCTCGGTAACGTAAAATTTCCTTCGAGTTTCTACATTGACTTGGTTTTTAATGGCGACAGCTTTCAGAGCCAAATGGTTCTGTACCAAATAGATTCATCGTTTGGCGTGGGCCCTAAATAACAAATTAACAAGAAGAAAAAAAAAAGGAGTTATGGGTCTCATGGAATTTACAGAGAATCGGTAGAATAGAACTTGGGTTTCAAGGTCTACTAAAACTTTAGATTTTTTTTTCCCTTTTAACTGATTTGATTTATAGTAATTCAAAGATTAAAGGAACTTGAGACGTTTTTCTTTTTCTTTTTCTTTTTTTTTTTTAATTCACGACGAGCTTGTGTTGAAATTGGAAGTCAGATGCGCAGCATCCATTGACTCTCTCCCTGTCTCTGTTTCTCGTGGTCGCTGTCTTTCTCTGTACACAGCCAAAATTATTGTGATTTTGTTGTAGTTGAAAATGGAAGACGGAGGGAGTTGTAAAATTCGAAGGGGGTTTTCTTGTTTCGTCTCGTTTTGGTTTTGTTGCTGCCACCGTGCTAATCGATCTTGCTTATTCCAATACGCTTAACCACGGCGTTTCTGATGGCATCGGTCTGAAAACGCCAGCCGTTGTGTTCAATCCCAGACATGTACTTCCTCACTTCCATTTTTATCATCTCCTGCATCGCAGCTAAAAAATCGGCGCTAAATAACTCTTTCTCGTACCACGCGGGAGGTGCCTGAACTTGAACCATCGTCCGGGTCGGGCTCGCGACTGAATCCGACCCATACCCGGATGATGAACTGGATCCTATTCCTGGCAATGAGAGGCTGAGTGAGGTAGCAGGATCATCGGACTGATGATTCGACGGAACAACCGAACCGCTTCTTGCTAAGGGTCTGTACACGTGTGGCGGCGACGGAGACGAGTCGCTCAAATCGGATCCGGATGGACTACTCGGGTTGAACGCGAACCCGGACGCGACCGAGGGCGTAGCAACGCTCGCAGATCTCTTCAGAGGCTGATGCGTGTCGGCGTCGTTGAAATCTTCAGCCATGGCGGAGCATTTACGCTTCAGCGTGGAGTTCCAGTGATTCTTAATGGCGTTATCGGTGCGGCCATTCAACAGGCGAGCAATCGTGGCCCATTTATTCCCGAACTTGGCGTGCGCTCTGCTAATGGCGTCGTCCTCTTCGGGAGTAAACGGCCGGTGCTCCACCTGAGGAGAAAGCTGATTACACCACCGGAGACGGCACGATTTTCCAGATCTACCAGGAATGGACTTGCTGATCAACGACCAATTCCTCGGCCCGTAGCTTTCAACCAACCTCCTCAACGACTCGTCCTCTTCAGGACTCCACGGACCTTTAATCCGTTCTGCATCTTTCCTCACAGAATCCATCGAACAAAAATTCTCACAGAAGAAAAGATGAAGAAGAAGAAGAGGCGAAGGAAGGAAGCGGTGGAGGCGGAGCCTCACCCTGTTTGTTAAAGAAGCAGTGAAGAAGAAGGGGGAGAGGTTATTTATATGAGAAAAGAAAAGAATGACCGGTTGAGCCGGTTGCGCAGTAGAGGATGCTTCGAGGGAAGGTAGTTATTCGGATACAGCTGTCAAAGACACGTGTCGATAAATTTTCGCGTGCGTTTGGAGCGTAGCTGGGACCCGTTATAAAACTGCCTTACCTACACAGACACAACACAACAGTTATTTACGGAATTAGCAAAATTCACGGAATGGTAAAAACCAAAGAAAGTAACCGCATCCATCCTCCGAGTCCACGCTTTTAATTGGGAGTGAAAATTATGTAATTAAACTCCTAATTTATCCGTTAGTTTGGTTTAACTTTTAACGATTATTTATTTATGATAATGGGAAGGGCGGTGCGGTGAGGGAGCCGTTGGAAAAGAGGTTAAATTTAAATTCGAACGTGGTGTTAACTGTTAAGTTAATTTAAAATTAAAAAAAATAAAGAAGATAAGAATAATATAAAAGAGAGTACGGTTGGGAAATTTGATGGGAGCGGAGGACTTTGACCAAGACAGGCTGGACAGCATTTGGAAATGATTAATTATAAATATTAAAGATATTTACAAATCGCAATGAGTTGCTGAGCTGGCCAAGAACGACAAAACTTCACTAGCAGAATCGCGGGAAGAACGCCCTTGCTTTGCTTTGCTATCATGTCAGTCCAGCCTGTAAACTCTGTGCATAAACCAATTATCAACCGCCACGTGGAATTTGCCATCTTGCTCTAAGAAACTGCCAAAATGCCCTCCACCGCTTTTCCCACTTTTACCTGAGTTATTTTCTGATACTACGTGAGTACAAGAGTACAAAGGTATTAATTTTCGGTCCACGTATTTCTGTGGCTTCAACGTCAATATAAGGCAATAAATCGTATTTTTATAGAATTTCACAAAATATAAAAAAAAATTGCAAAGAATTGGAAAGAATTTTCATAATCTTTACAAACATATCCAAATTGGATGTCGACATTTTATTGATATTTTATCGATATTTTCATGAAATTGATAAATTCATCATTTCTATTGATATCACTATTTAAAACCTTACATAATACTTTTATTCATACTATAATTTTATTTTTATAAATAATTTTTAATCTCAGTAAACTCCGTGTCATTTTTAATATGATGTTGATGTGACAAAAAATAAATGAAAAGAGTATTCATACTATCGTAATATTAAAAAATTTCTCATTTCATGTAACTTTTATTATTTCTTCTGTTTTCATCCTCCAAATTAAATGGTGAGAAAGCTCGAATATATTTCAATGGATTAAAAAATATATCTTATATCAAAAGATCATAAATTGAAATTTTTACCCAAACTTTAGGGAAAAAATGGGAAAAATATCCAAAAAAAAATGACATTGAATTAAATTAATATAAACTAACGTTTTGGAAATAAATACAGAGCATACTTCGGTGTACTCCCAATCCATCTCTATCAATAATAACCATTGTCGAACTTGAGTTTAGTTTAACAATTAATTGTTGAGATATATAGTCAAATGAAATATTAAATACTCAATCTCTAGATATTGTTAGCTAAAAAAATTAATAAAAATAAATTGAAATTTCAGCAAGAAAACAAAAAAAAGTAAAATTTACACTATTAATGTGACAGCTACACTTACACTGTTCTCCCAAACAATGTACTATGAAAGGAATCACACTTGTGTTCTTAAGAAAATATAATAAAAAAAATTCAAATTGTAAAATATAATAAAAAAATTAATAATAATACCAACGGGTTAAAGCTTTAACCTTTTTAAAGTACCAAAAAATTTTAGTCAAATTTCAACCATTTTTTAAATTAAAAAAAAAAAACTACTTTACCACTTTTATTTTGGCTAATATTTTAGTAACATTTTTGAAAATAAAGTAATCTTTTAATTATGAAGCACATTTTCTAAACCAAAAGATAAAAAGCAAATTTATTATTTAATTTAACTTTAAGATTTCATCAACATTCCGATTTCTCAATCTCACTAACTTTTGTATAAAAAGAATCTGGCAGTGAGAATTTAGGAACGACGGCAAATCTAGGCAAAGAGAATAAAATATCAAAAAGTTAAAAAAATACTTGAATTAATAATTGCTAATCAGTATTTAGCAAAACAATTAATCTACAATTCTACGAGGGTATAATTATTTTTTGAATGAAGTTGAACAGGATTTTGAACAACTTTATTGACAAAACATTTGCCTATACTTTATCAATATTCCTTAATAATGTAGTTAAGAAACGACCGGTACAAAATATTAGGACTCTGTTTAATAATGTTCCCACTTTCATGCATAAGTCCACATGATCTTGTTGTTTTTCACCTAACATATTAATTTAAAGAGATACAATATTGTAGGTCCACCCACAAGAAAAGAAAAAGTTAAAATAACTCTGCTTTACTTATTTAATCTAACGAGGCTATAGATGTACTTTGTATATATGGAATTGAATATCCTATTTTACATTTATGGGAGTTTAGGTAATTTACATTTATCTCGACTAACTTTTCAATAAAATAATTACTTAATCTTGCCACTTTTGGTTTTGTTGAAATTTTACCTCTTAAACGAGGGTTCATATAAATTCTATTAAGCCCACCACTGGATGAACAAATATTAAGTTAATGACTTAAAAATGAAAATAGGAAAAAGTTGGAGAAATAGCTATAGCTTGTGTGGCCGTCCATGTAGCTGAAGAAGAGTTTTCTTTGATGTCTAGTGGCTCAATTAGTTAATTTATCTTTCGATAGGATTTCTTTGTATCGCTTTTATCAGTAAGTCATATTTTTTTTTTGTTCTATCTTGAATGATATTTTTATGTATCGATTGTTAGCCAGGATTCAAGAATGATATATTTTGTTGCATTATGTAGTTACAACTAGAAAAGAAAGTGATGCAAGCTAATTAGCTATTATATTCACCGTGGATCTTTTTCCCTAAAACCAAATGATTTTCTAATAAGGTTTGGTGTCTCTATTTTCTTCTCTTGTATGCGTGATTTTATTTCTCGCAGTGAACCTATCATTTACGCATGAAAAATCCCAACAATAGTAAACTTACATTAATATTTTAAGTATATTCTCCTGCATTTCTTTACCTTCTCATTTATTTCAAGGATGGTTAGATCACCCCATAATGATAAAATCTATAAACAAAATAGTTGTCTGGAAAAAGTTATACATAAACGAAATTTTACCAAAAGGGTAATCAAATCAGAGACATTTTTAATAAAAAAGAAAAAGGGGTTAAAGAGGTGAAATTTCATGTGATTTATAATAAGGGAAAGTGGTTGTGTTTCTTCTTCTAGACAAAACGACAGACATTGTTGTTAAACAAGTAGTGCGCTTTGTTTTATATAGGCAGCCACCAAACCACCAAATAAATTAATATTTCTCTAAATGAAACATTGATATATATATATATATATATATATATATATTTTATTTTTTTGCCTTTGCATTTGCATTTGGTAACGTTTAAAAAATAAAGCCAATAATTAAAGAATGTCAGGAAGGTGTTTGGAATATAAATTATGCAGAAGATAAGGTATTGTGATGATAATTGATATATGTTAATGAGCATTGGATCTTGGAAATGTATTTAAAAAAGGATCGTAATACTAATCCTAGCCGAGCCACTGTCAAATAAAACGGTGCGTTTCAAGTCTACACATTTTATTTTATCATAACATCATTGAGAGGCTCCATACCCCTGGATATTTTAGGGCAATCTTTTCAAAGTTTGGATTAATTTTATTTCACTAACTATATTGAGTTAATTGTTTATAAAATATTATATTTCAAATAAATGATGGGGCTTCAGACCTAGTTTAGGAATGAAGAAGTTACTTAGCTTAGGGCTTGATATGCAATTCAACTTCTCTATTCAGTTGATTTATGGTAGAATTATTATTAAAAACTGTTTTGAGATTTTGTCATACAAATAGTAGAAATTTTAGAAATTAGATTTTGAATTTTAAACCTTAAAATACATCATTACATTAAAAAATATATATAAAAACATTGATAAAGGTACTATTTCATGTTATAAACTCATTTCGTTTTTGTTAAAATTAAAAATAAAAATATAATATATTGAAAATTAAATATTATAAAATAATAATTCAACAAAATCTATAACACATTAATTTAATAATATTTTAAATTGAAACTAATTTATAAATATATATTATTAAACAATTTGAGTAATCTTTTAGATTTAAGATTTAGTTTTCAAATTTGCTACCAAACACATATATAAAAATACTTAAAATATATGAAATACAACTCTATTTTTTATTTAATCCATTGTTTTCAAATTTTTATTTTCAAATCACCAATTAAATGCATTCTAATATTTGACCTGTTTTTTGACAATTGTGATGAGTTTCAAGAAACTAACATGAACCTAGCTCAATATTCATTGACACTTATCACTTATCTCTAATCAAGAGTTTAGAAGTTACATTATCCCACTTATAATACTAAAAGAATATGAGTTTCAAGAAAACAAAATGTCTTTTTATGATATACATTTTGGGATATCATAATTAAGCATTGTGTGATAAATTTGAAAAAGTTAAACATTTTTTATTTTTTATTTTTTTAACATTGATTTGTTTGGTAATCTATCCCATTTTAAGTGGTAATTTTTTTTTTTGTCAATCTAAATTATTGTTTTGAGTCTAATAAAAACTCTCTTGGATTCTTTTAACCCATTTCGACCAGTCATGTGCTCTGACCAGACAAAGATGAATTTGTTCCTAAGAGAGAGGAATCAAATAACATTATACATAACATGATTAATAGTCTTTAACAAAGCCATATCGACCCTTATCTATGTAAATAGACACAGAAAAAAAAAATATATATAAATGGATGGAAAAACTTTTTCATGTCTTAAAAAAATATGTAATCTTCGCTTGATGGACAACTAGTCCCCCTCGGAAAACTCTCGTCTGTTTTACTTTTTGTTTGTTGGCTGATCCTTCCTCACCATTTATACTCAAAAATTTATTTCTATTTTTAATTTTGTTTTGCTCTCAAAGTTCTATTTAAAATGTGTGGTTTTTTAGTGTCTTCTGTGGGCCTTAATCATCTTGAATCCCACCTAATTTGTTAAATCTCTCTCTATATATTGTATTATAAATGAAAATTTTAAGCCTACGACATTTCTATTTTATTTTTCATCTTCCCAAACATATTATCTTGCGCCTTTTTTCTTTTATTTATTAAGATTAAAACTACCTCATTCTAATTCATGAAATAAATTTTTTCATTTCCATAACATTTTTAACGTGTACTTTTATTTTCCTAGATTGAATAATATGAGCTAAACTCGATGTTAACTGGGACCCATTTTTGGTACAAAATCAATCCTGACCGATTAATGGTCACTCCTAGTATGAATGACATGACTACAATGAATAAATGATATCAATTGATGACGTGTATGACAAATGGGAAAGTTTATGGTATTACGGGAGTACTATACTCTCTTCCATTCATTGCTTGTACATGAACATCATATTAAAAATTAAAAAAATTATTTCTAAGATAAAATTATAGTGTGAATAAAGGATGTATGATACTAACATAATACTGGAATTTCTTCTGTGAAATGTCTTACCGACACAATCGACCAACACATTCCTAGTGTGACTGATGGAGGGTTATGGAATTTTAGAAAAGAAAAAAGAAAGTTAAGTTTTCTTCTATTCTTTTTTGAATTTCAAGATTCACGTGTTGTGCTTTGAACTCTTGGTCCAATTAAGCCAATCACACTTAATTTTTTTTTTGGACATACAGTGTGAACTTAATGAGAAATTTTCCAGGATTACAATAATATCATATTTGCTTTGTTCCCACGATGATTTTGTTTTTATAAATAATTTTTTAATATGGTAGACTGTCCTCACATTATCATTAATACAATATTGATGTAACAAGTCATGAATGGAAAGGACTATAATATTCTCGTAGTACCAGAAATTTTTCCTCCATCATCGAATCACTATCATCTCCTTCCGCCACATGTCCGCTTATAAATGGCTGGCTCTTTTCCAACTCAACATATATCTCATGGCACATTAACTAAGCTTGCTTTTGTCTTTAATTTTCTTTTATAGAAATTAAGTTTCGCTCTCCCTGGCCGATTATTTTTATCAAGTTTTAGTTTTATTTTCAGAAGTCATATATATTTAGATTCTAAAAGTTTGTAATATATCATCATTTACGGACTCTATACTCTTCATGTAGAAGTAAGCATGTCACCATAATTAATTAGGAAAATCAAAATACTTCCTTTTTCCTCTTTAATAGTAAATCTAATCTAATTGTGAGATATATCACCACAATTTTAACACATTCTTCAAAACCAAAAAGAACTAGAAAATATAATTTTTGTAAATTGTCAAAATTATAAGTGATTATATGCTGAAAACTTAAAAGACTTTTCCAATGTTGAAGAATAACACATTACATATTAAAATATTATTGAAACGCAAAATAGATAGATATTCCATTAATTAAGATAATATTTTCTTACAAATGATATCCTTAATTTTTTAAAAATAAAATTCACGTGAATATAAGGATATGAAAAAGGAAATTAAATTATAAGTATGGTCTTAAACTTTTAGAGTTGTGTTTGCTTATTACTATATATTTTTTATTTTAATAAATTCTTCTCTTTTTTTTTTTTTTTACGTATTAAGTCTGCAATTAAACTTTTAAAGTTTCCAATAAGTTCTTGAACTTTAAATTTTATGTGCTACTCATTAGACACATATTGAAAATTATAATAACTAATTTCGAACCAGTTCTAAATTAAATAATAGAGGCAACATGTAACATAATAATTTACTCATTAGACACAAATTGGAAATTATAATAACTAATTTCGAACCAATTCTTAATTAAATAATAGAGGCAACATGTGACATAAAGGTTAAACAAACAAAACTAACGACTTTACTCTATTAAAAATGAAAGTAAATCATTAGGGGAAAAAAACCCTATCAAGACAACTTATAATTTAACCAAAATACAAATTGAAATGTGTCTTAGCTGAAGTTTTTTATTTAGTACTATATATAGATAGATTTGACAAATTGGGTGGGATCCAAAATATTAGCCGGCAAGCACTCACAACCCACAAATACTAACCGGGTAGAATTTAACTGTGAAAACTCTATCGTACTGAAAATAGAACAAAATTAAGTATAAAAAGTGAGGATAACTGAGGAAGAAAGGCAGAGGCAAGGATCATCCAACAACAAAAAGTAAAACAGATAAAAAGAGTTTTTGGGGGAGTAGTTGTGTCTGTGCAAATAGACACGAAGGAAAGGTTACATATTTTTAAAGACAAGAAAAAGTTGTTTCCATCCATTTACCCTTTCTTTTGGGTGTCTATTTGCACAGACACAAGGGGTCAATATGGCTTTGTTGAGACTATCAATCATGTTATGTATGATGCTATTTGGCCCCTCCCTTTCAGGGGCTACTTCTCCTAAAAACATATTCATCCTCGCTGGTCAGAGCAACATGGCTGGTCGAGGTGGGGTTGAGAAAAATCGAACGGGCGATCTTGAGTGGGATGGGTATGTCCCACCCGAGTCTCAACCAGACCCATCCATTCTTCGATTGAACCCTGAGCGTCAATGGGAGGTAGCACGAGAGCCTGTCCATAGAGGCATTGACATTGGCAAGACAGTCGGGGTCGGTCCAGCCATCGCATTTGCTCACCAGCTCCAGGCTAAAGGAGGGTCAAAGGTCGGCTCTGTGGGTTTAGTCCCTTGTGCTAGAGGTGGCACTCTTATCGAACAATGGGTAAAAAATCCTAGCAATCCTAATGCGACATTTTACAAGAATTTCATTGAACGAATTCAAGCATCAGATAGAGAAGGTGGAGTGGTGCGTGCTCTTTTCTGGTTGCAAGGAGAAAGCGATGCAGCTAGTAGTGACACTGCTGAAAGATACAAAAACAATCTAAAGAAGTTCTTCACCGATATCCGCAATGATATCAAGCCTAGAGTTTTACCCATCATTCTAGTAAAAATAGCTGTCTATGACACGTTTATGAAGCATGATACGCATGATTTGCCAGCAGTGAGGGCAGCAGAAGATGCAGTCCAACGGGAGCTACCGAACGTGGTGACCATCGACGCCTTGAAATTGGTGAACACTACCACCGCAGAAGGCTTTAACCTAGATCGTGGTCATTTTAATATCAAGACTGAGATTGCGTTGGGCAAATGGTTGGCTGATACCTACCTCTCCAATTATGGCCACCTACTCTAATCTCATCGTTTTTCCATCTCTAATCTGTATTAACTCTTTTATGTGTTATCTCAATAAAATCATCCTTCCCCTTCTTTCTTACCCCCTCATCTCTATGGAAATTCCCGACGGTTTTGCCATCTTAATATCAAGAAAGCCCACCCGAGTATCAATTCAATAAATAAAATATAATCAAATAACTAGTATTTTGATTAAAATATACAAGTATAACGTATATTATAATTTTTTAGTAAAATATTGTTTAATCTAATGTACTATAATTATAAAACAACGCTTTAAAAAAAAAAACGAAACCAAAGGAACATATTTTAATTTGATTTGATAAATATAAAACTAAAACAAAGATCAATATAGATTGATTCGATATTGGCAAAAAAATCAAGTCAACTCGCTTACGTCCGTAATTTAAACACAAATTAAATAACATGAATTTAGATTTTTCTAACTCTAGTTCTTCTTCCCCTCTCCCTCTCTAATATTCTCCCTCCTACTATTTCCTTCTCTCCTCTCCTAACAACTTTCTTATCCAGTTTTTAGTTTTATTTTCAGATTCATATACTTAGATTCTACAAATTTATTATATATCGTCATTTACCAAATTCGTAGTCTTTATTCGAGGTTAAAATTCTAACATGACACATGGATCTAAGGGACCTACGTCTGAGATGGGACTAGATGAATCAAAGAATTGTCCAAGTTCTCTTTGATCAACCTGAAGATAATCGACCTCGAACTCAACCCTAAACCCAAACCCGAACTCAAACCTAAAACCTAAACTTAAACCTAAACCAAAAACCCTAAACACACGATCTATGAGCTTGAATCCTTACTTACTCTTGGACGTTGGGATGTTTGTGTTCCTTTTGTGCAAATCCTTACTTACTCTTGGATATCGGGATGTTTGTGTTGCTTTTGTGCAAGTCGCAGCTAGCGCCTCCATTTAGGCTTGTCATTAATTCTATTGATGTGATTACTGTGACAGATCCAAACTTTTGATAGATGAGGCTTCACGAGTAGAAATGATTTATATAAGTTACCTATTCCAAAATTCATAAATGTATTAAATTACTTTTAGCTGTGAAATGTGAAATGTACTCTTCTCTTGTTTCACACTCAATAACAACTGTACATCAAGACTTTAAATAATACATCAGGGAAGAAAATAAAATATAATAACTACCTTCCAACTAATTAATTAACTCTTCTAATAAATTACTAATAACTTCACTTCATAGGATAAATATCAACTTATATATTTTGATTATTAATTTATTCCATAAAAAATATGGCTAATTTTTCTTTATAAATAAAAAAAAAAAAAGATGAAGCTTGAAATAATATGTATATTTCTTTATTTATAAGAATTATCTTTTGTATGATTAATTTTTTAAAACAATTTATTAAAAATTAAAAATATTTTGTATTAATTTATATAAAATAAACTAAAACAAAAAAAAAAATTATATTATATATTACTTATTAGACAACCACCGACATCCACAATGTATCAATACCCGAGTTTTACCCATCATTCTTGTGAAAATAAGCATAGGTTAAAGTAAAAGGGAAAAAGTATATACATAAACAATTATGCAACTAGAAGATATGATAACTAGAAATGGGAAGGCCTAGAGGGCCAGGTGTCAGCACTCCTTCATGAAGAACTAGGCAGCTGCCACGGCATACACAACGTGTCATTTTAGATGCACCAAATTAATTGCTATATCATCACTCTCTCTTAAATCTCAGTGGCAGCTTTTGAGAACTTTGGTTTTGGGAAGTCTCCTTCCAGAAAATTGCTATTGCTACAACATGCACCAAACGCAGGTATGTTGATCTGATTGATTGTGAATTATAATTAGATTTGTATTAGATGTAGTTTAAATTATACCATTTGAATTAAATTTTCTATTTCAATTATGAAATGGGATTATATAAAAAGTTTACATGGTATCAGAGCTATTTACATGTATAATGTTTGAAGGGGTCCGAGAGGATAAACGAGGGAGGGGCGGTGGAGACGAACGTGGAGACGGTGGATCAGCGTTCTCCGGCGGGGCAGAGCGGCCAGGAGCAGCCCAGAAGCGAAAACACGACGACGGTGGTTCATCTAACTAAAAGTAAAAAGGAAGGTGACGCCGGAGGCGTGTTGGGAAGTGCAGGCGCCGTCGTGGCTAACACCCTCCGATCTGCCAAGGATGCTATTTTTGGTAAGGGGAAGGACAGAAGCCACAACTGAAAGGAATATAGAATTATATATATAACATAACATGCAATTTTCTTCTTTTCCGGTTGCATGTATCTTGTATGTTATATTATATATGTTATGGGAAAATAATGGAGGCAGTGGCCATTAGTATAATTCATTCTTTTGTTTGCGACTTATATAGTATTTTTAGGAGAAATTTCTACACCACAATTCTGTTTACATTTCATTTGAGTTCAAGTTTGAGCTTAATTTGAATTTGAATGGTTCATTTTTTAAATAGGAATTTTGTAATGTTGTTCATTCTAATATTTGGTCCAAAAAAGTTACGCCACACTATATTTTGGGTTTACTGGGCTCGCAATTGTGGGTCAAACAAACATTTGGGTCTGTTTCCACTGTTCTTTGGATTTGGGTCAGCAATTTTGATGAGCCGTCTGATCCCAGCCCATTGGGCTTTAATTGAAATATCACTATTGCTGGGTCGATGTAGAGTTTTTTCTTCTTTTCTTTTAAAAGAACCAATCAATATTTTAAGAACATCGAATACAGTTTAAGTAAATGTGAAAAACCTATAATCAATAAATTAGAAACTTCAATTGTGGTGTTTATCTAATTTTAATATTTAAGTAGAATTCAATCGAGCTTCCGAAAAATTATAACGTTCATTTCTATATTCCTAAATTTAGAACGTAAGAAAATTACTGGATACGGTGAACACAAATTATTAAGACAAAGTAAATGGATACAAATTTTGGAGAGAGAATTGAAAAAAGTCGAACGAAAATTTATGCAATTCTTTTTTTTAGTATGAGGGTGTGATGATTTATCTTCGACCTCAAGAATTTAGAACATGTTAGTAAATTTAAAGCTTGCATATATTAGTGAAAGATGTAGCTAAATCATCGTAGAATGAGTTTAATAAATATGTTAAAAGTAATACAACTAAACAAAAAGTGTATGATATAGTCGTTGACATATTCTCAATTGGTACTGTGAGATGAAATTATTTGTTGTAAATGTGAGATTTGCAATAAATTAATAAAGAACAAAAGCAATCAATTCTCCTTTTGAAGGGGGGAAAATCAATTCAGGATTTAAATAGGGATGTTGCTGATCTTTAATCTAGGTCCAAAACTTTGTCATATAAAGTAACAGTAATCAATAGGGATGAAATTATTTGGAGCAATTAATGCATCATTTAAGAGAGGGAGAGAAAGAAAAGGAAAGTAGAGTTAGAGTTGACTTAATAGAATTTAGCAGAATTACCATTTAGATTATTTGAAAATGGGAAGGGTAAGATAAAGATATATATATAAGGAGGAGAATGATTGAGATGTGGCACTGAAAATGATATGGAAACAAAAACAAAATAGAAAAGGGTAATAGAAAGGCTACACAAAAGCCAAACATTAGGGTGCCAAATAACATAAATACAAATTTAATGTGAAATGGGGACAATTGAGACCCTATTCTTTTGAATTGTCCCTTTCTAACTTCTCAGCCTCGGGAGAAGCTACCAATACTAATACTTTACCCCTGCAACTACTAACCTCAAATTTCACCCACTGTCGCCTATGAGCTGACTTGGTAAATCATATATTTCCGATCAAAAGATTGTAGCTTCGAATTCATCCACCGTCACCTATAAACTGACTGATTAAATAAAAAATGTTGTAGGTTCGAATTCCTCCGCTACGAGGTTCTGTCCCTCCCCTTCTATGTTTTTATTTACGCTCAAATTTCACCCCACCATCACCTTACCTGAACATAGTTCAATTTGTTAAACTATATATTTCTAATCAACCGGCTGTGGCCTGTGGGTTCGACTGGTTGTGGTTCGAATTTCTCTGCTACGAAGTTTTGTCCCTCTCCCTCTGTGTTTTTATTCTCGATTCCCTGATGATAATTTTGACCTTACTTGATTGGTGGGATTCATAAATATCTAGGCTATTTTAAAAATACATATATAATAGAATATTAAAAATATTTATAAAATTAGTTTGGATTATTTTAGTTTTACAAATATTTTTAGTATTATTGCAATGGACTTGAGTGCGTCTCTCCCCCACCGCACGGCGCACGCGGCTGTCTTTAAATTTGCCCGTTTCTACAAGGAAAAATTCCGCTGCTTCCTGTCCATCATTTCACCACGTCGGCCAGGCCCATTTATTTGAAGCCCACTTTTCCAGCAATAACAGCCAGCTATAAATTATAAATTATATATCTTAAATTTTTAATATGAGTAATTAATTTCTTATATATATATATATATATATTTAACAGTAAATTAACTTCTTATATGGTGACAATTAAACCTTATCATATTGATTCTCAAAAAAGAACCAGCTTGTATAGGTTTTACTTTGTGCTAAACCTATTATCGTAACTATATAATTATTAACATATT
>NW_019104491.1:4716965-4735426 GCF_001995035.1 Momordica charantia
CAAAATCGGAGAATTGGGTCCGGCGATGAAATTAGTGGAACCGCTTTGGGTTTCGCCGTCGTTGTCGTCCTCCCAGTTCTCCTCGGAGCAATACAGAGCGTCAATGGCATAGGGCACCATCTTCTTCCGAGAAGAAGAGGTTTAGACTGTGGTTCATTATAGGGCGTAATAGAAAATAGGGGAGACTGGGGAGGAAGAAGAAGAAGAAGAAGACCAATCCTCGGCCATGGCTGTACGGTGTCGTTTTCTCTATCTCTAAGGCGGAGCTTTTATTGGTAGGTTTAGGAGATGGGACAAGGACAAGCATTAGATGACACGTGACGGATGTACGTTGTGTGATTGGTCCACTCCCGATGATCCTCTACAGCCAGGTGTATTTGAGTGTTCGTGGAATCTAAAATCTGAGTCCTCTGATCATGAAAATATGGGAATTATTATTATTTTATTATTTTTGATATTATTATTAAATGATGCGTAATAATATGGGAATTATTAATTGTAGAGACTGGAAGTGGCCCGGGAAGAAGCACTCACACACGGTTCGATACAATGTGAAAATGAACAGAACCAAAAACAAAGCAAAAAAGGCAAAAGAATTCAGCTTTCTCAGCCTCTCCACTCCCCAAATCCAATTTCACAAAATCGCCTTTTTTTTTTTTTAATATGTAAAAGAAATTTATTTAATAATAAATGTTATTAATCAGAAATCTCATAAGAAAAAATAAATTCAACAAAAAAGAAAAATTAGCTGGCATTCGCATGCATGCTATTGCTAGTCTTTTCTTTTACCCATTTTCTCGCTGAATTCGAGTTCCTCTCTTTCCCTTCTTGTCTTTTTAAGTACAATATCATTGAAATTCAAACTTCAACCTCCTGAAACAAAAAGTTATATTACGTTTTAAATTTTAACCTAATTATGCCTCGATTCACTTAGTATATTTTATCCATTGAATTACGTCTAGGGATTCAAATTTATTCTTTATATTATTGTTTAGGCATTATTCATTGTATTATCATTTATTATTCTTTCACGAGAGCTTCTAATATATACGAATTTTGCTTCTTCATTATGGTTTAGGTAACTTTTACGTATATGTTGAGTAGGTCGTTAAGACTTTGAGTTTTCTTTATATATATATTTACTTACTCAAGTATCAATTTTTAGTTTAATAATTATGGGGTTGTCACAAGAACTTCACTTTTAATATCTAAAATAAGGTAATTTATGTTTTATCTATTAAGCTATGATTAGATTATCCTCAAATTCTACATTTAGATAAAAGTTGATTGTGAATTAATTATTTACAATAATATGAATACAACTATATAATCAATGTATTAAAGAAAACTTATATAATTATATTAAATGTCAATGGTATAATAAATAAATGGATTAATTATATCTAATACTTGTATTGATTAGAAAGTAAACGCATTCCAAATATAGGTGATTACATGGATGTTTAGCCATTACTGTTAGGATTATCTACCTTCAAATGATACTTTTGTACCGACATTTTTAAAAACAATGAAACGTTAATTAACATTTCATATGTCAATTTGAGCTTGGCTCAATTTCGACATATTCTCAATCGAAAGGTCGAACTTGAATCCTTACCTTTACATATTATTGTATTTATAACAACAACAAAAAAAATTAGCACCTCAATTAATAATAACTTTAATTTTGATTTCTTATTTTCAAAATTACCTGAATCATATCAAACTTTGAAAATAAACATTTTAAAAAATAGATGGACTAAAATCAAACGGAAATGGTATTAAATATTATTTTATTTTTGACTGAGAACAAAAGAAAACAAGAGAGGGAGAGAATCGAAGGTCCACTAGTTTTATTTACAGCACTCACCCACCTAACCTCGACAAAATCAAAAAAGTAAAGATCCACAAAATTCAAAGAAAAGAAAAGAAAAAAGTCACCTCTTATATTTGTCAGCTGGTATAGCTCATAGAGGTCGTCTTTTCCCTTTAGATTCTCGAAGATGGCGTCCAAATTTTATAGCAACAAACCCAATCCCAAACCCTTTGGACTATAACTTACAACAATAAGACACCTATTTTTGGTAAAACAACTTCATATTATATTATACATCTCCTTCTCCACAAAAACAAAACCAAAACAAATTGATCATCTTATCGTAGGGCTGCAGCACAGCAGACAGCAACTGTGTTTCTATTCCGTAGCCTAGCCCTGGTAATGGTATTGACAATGGAGAATTAATTAAGCAGCTTTGGAGGGACTTAGAAATTAAAGTTTGGATTTTTATTTTTGTTTTGTGTATCGTAGCTACCAGAGAGGTGTCTAGGCTATAAGGCTAAGCGTGGGAGTTCACTGTTTGCAGTGGGTAATTCAAGAATGTTGCTTTAATGTACCAAAAGTTGGTTTCATTTTTCTCTCAACGCAGTGGTGTTCATTAAGTCGGAGGAAGCAATAGCACTCAGACAGACGACTGTTTTGTGGTTCAGGGTTTTCTGATCGTCATCAGAAACAACATTTTGGTTGCTTTTTTAGAATTGATTTTCTCGTTCATGCAGTGTGAGGCATTAAATTGGAAAATGGGAGATTTTGAAAGTGGGGGCTTGCGTTGTAAGTAATTAAACTGAGACGTTGCTTTCTTTTCTTTTTTTGTTTCTCTCTCTTTTTCGTAGGCTCAATCTCCGAGATGGTGAGAGAGAAAGAAGAGGGTGTGTATAATGGTGGCGTTGAGAGGACAAAAAGGCAAAGGCAGACAAATCAACGAAGGAAAGCAAGGGAATAAGATACCAATTCTTGCTTCGTTTTAGATTATATATAACAAAGAGTTATCAACATACCAAATAGTTTTGACATATTTGTAAATATGTCTAGTAGTGATAGAGATATATGTTGATGAAGATTTTCAACTTTTCAAACGTTTTTTTATTTTTTTTTATTTGGGTTTGGCTTAAAATTGTGTCATGTTTGCAAATTTGGTATTGTATAGGTCCAAGAAACCCACACACAAGGGACTGTTTTTGCATAGTGGAATTTAATTAGGAGTTATTTTCTTTTTACTTTTCTCTTTCCTTATTATTTGGTGGTGGTGTGGTGGTGGTGGGTTACTTTTTTGAACTTTAAAATTAATCTCCCTCGCATTTGTGAAGTGACATGAGTCGTCCTTGTTCATTTTTTGTGGTCAAAGTCAGAGAATGGCAGCCACAGCCACAGGCATAGTATGTCTCTCCAATTCTTTCTTGTATTCCCATCACGCCAACTTTTATTCAAAATGCAAAACTCTTTACTCCAATAAACTTTACATTTTATTTTAACTTCAAATCTTATTTTACTTTTAACTACTTTTATTTGTCTGTCTAACTCAACCAATATACTTTCAAGACATGTATTTTAGTTCATTTTCTTCTAAAAGTTATCTACTTCATATTTTCCAAAGCTTAATACAATTTTTATACCTAAAAAAAATGTTTCAAAAGAATTGTGAGAGACAATTTAAAGTTTTAATTTTGTATCTAATAAATTCATGTCGTCAACTCTATCGATTTAACCCTTTGTGTATTAGGTGGACTATGTGGCCACGTTATGTTTCAGATGTTATATATTTGGGGTGGGCTTGTTCATTTGTCAACGAGTGAAAAAGACTAAATCCACTTCATTCCTTTAACGCATTCATCATTGTCTAAATTCGTCCAAAAATCATCAAAATAAACATAACTCAAAAGTAATTGACATATATCTCCAATCAAAAGGTCGTGAGTTCGATTTTCTTCCCGTATTATACTAAAAAAATAGTATAAAAGTAAAATTAGAGCAATACTAATTGAAGATCAGGGGTAAAACTGGAAGGTGGGAGGAGGATGTTGTTTCATCCCAGCTGTGGGCTGGAATCGGCCCCACGCGGCGGATACACCAATTTAAAGAGGTGTCAGTGTTTCTGCTTCGTCTCTGGGAATTTTATACTTTCAATAACCCTTTTTTTCTGAGCAAACTGTGTCAATTGTTTTCAGTTTCTGGCTAAACTCTACATAACACAGTTTCATAATTATCATTTATATCTCATATGATTTGTTTTTTCTAAAATTCTGCACTTCCATCTTCCCAAAAAAGGAACAATAATTCTCAAATACCACCTTGTTTAAAGTTTCTGCTGCATTCAAACACGCTTCTATGAAAAACAAAAAAAGTATTTCAACTCTTGGTTGAATTAAATTTAATCATATGGCATGTGATATACGGGAACGCTCTCATTTTGGTATAAAAAAATATATTGAAGTGAACATTGCAATATGGTTACCACTAACTCACATAGTTAAATACATAATTGAAGAATAATATTCTTATCTTCCTCTCTGCATGCTTAGAACGAAGCAAATGATTTTAGAAACAAATCCATTTAAAGTTGTCACAGGACCAAAATTCTTAATAAGAAAAAGGGTTTGATGAGATTGATGATCGGTTGTTCATAAGTTGGTCGTGGTACCAAAAATCTGAGATGGAATGATGATGAGAAATGAGTCGAAAACCAATTGCTTTCCCTTCCACACAATTAATCATATCAAAACCAGAAGAGAACCAAACGTACAACCCATCAGTACATGCTCATGATGCCCAGTTGAACTTGAGCTGAAACTGAAACACACCAGACTGCACATTACAACCTTTTCTTCCACCTTAAACTTCCATGCCAAGCCCAACCCCAACCCCAAACCCTGCCCTTCCCTTTTTTTCTTCTTTCTTTGAAGGAAAATAATATGCATTTACTTCAATAAACCAGAAGATTTGCAGCAGCTGAAAATCTAAAATCCTCCGCCTGGGAAGGTGGGGCCAACAAACAAAACAAGGCAGAAGAAATAGAAGCAGCTTTTGTAAGGCTATGATGGCTATGAACGTGGCAAAGAGAAAACAAAGTAAAACTACTGACTAGAAAAAGAACGTTAGAAATGTGATCTCCATCATATATCTGAATCTAGATTTCAGATCAGTATAATAGGAAAGGAAAGAAGGAAGATGACAGAAAAGAGTTTTCCTTTCACGTACTATTATTGATATGTAATTTGACTTTTTTTTTATGGTGAACTTTGTTTCAAAAGAACTTGAACTTGAAACTAGCCACTTTTGGCTAAAATGTACCTGCACGACGAAAATCCTCTATATAGTTGCTTGGCCAAAATGCCAAGTCCAGTGATCTAGTTTCTATCATCTTCCTGTAAATGTGTGTGTGGCATTCACGATAAACGGATGAGAAATTTACCAAGATGGCAAATGATCATTTTAACTGTAGTAATTGAATTGGAACTATAATTTAATGCGAAGTACATTCCACCTCCTTCCCCTTTACAACCCCATAAACAGGGGGGAAGGCAGGCAGGTGGAGATCTCAGCAAAAGCCTAATGAATGTGCCATCATATTCCAAAATAAAAGAATTCTCAAATTCTTGCAGAAAACTGATTATCTGATCATGCCCGGTAATAAGCTAAAGACTAAGCTTGAGAAAATGTCACAGGCAGAGGAGAGAGTCCCAAACCTTTCCTTTCAAGACAGTTGACTGTTGTTCACCTTTACTAAATATATACAAGCTTAATCTCTGATACGGCAAAGCCACAACTGCAAGTCTTCATCCTCTACTCTGCTTTCTTCTCTTTCTTTACATCCTTCTTCTGGTATAGAATTATCTGACTCAAAATGGTACCATTTGTTGCAATAGAAAGGGCAGATCCCAAGAGTACTTTTACAAGATTTAAGGAACACGGTTTGTCAAAATGCATTAACAACTAAGAAAAGAACATCAACAATTACATTTAGAAAAAAAAGAACAAAAAAACATGAGCCCATAGGAATGTCAAATTCATGCATTAATGTTTGCAGATTAAAGTTTTCAAAATGCTTGCCTAGGCAATATTAGATTTAATTTATGCATCTTTACAAACAGAAAAATGCAATATTCAATTTCACTCATCAAGGTCATAATTGTTCGAGTAATGTAACCACAGGGTACAAGCAAAATGAAGGTTGCTGATAAAATCAGAAGTCATAGGTTAAAAATTTAACACTGGAAAAGCCCAAAATTTCATGCATTTTGCAAAATTATTTTTTTGGAGAACTAATTTACGTCTTAAAAATCTGATTCCTAAAAATTGTTATAAACCTTCCTACAATATATCGTATGCTTGCAGTAGTATGAGCCAATAAGACTGATTCTTGAATCCAGATTCCATATTAAATGCTACACTGAAACTACTGCCAAAAAAAATTTAGAGCAAATAACAAGGATACCACTTCTTGGTGCTTTTTCTTGGATGCTGGTGAAAACCCTCACTGTAAAGGAAAAATGAAACAAACTTTAACATCTTCACGAGAAAACTTATGCAACTGACTAAATTTCATTATGCAATCATCTTACCCATAGCACCTCCAAAGTTCATAAAGGATGTTAAAAAGCTAAGCTCCCCAGTACTTTTGTTCTGTGCAGAGAAGATTATTTTTTGAATGAGAAATTTCAATAAAAAAATATATATCAAAATAAAATACAATTAAGACAAGGTATCAAGCCAAAGAAAAGATTATTTATAAACAATACCGGTAAAATACCTCAATGCATTTCAACACCAAAAGGGTAAAGACACAGATAGGTGGCAGGAAAAAGAAGACTAGATGGCAACAAAGTTATAATCTATATTATCGCCATTTCCAGAAGATGTATAAGTTTCTTAAATCTTAGCAGTTCTCAAACAAGGGAAAGGCAGACTCTCACTTGAACTGACATTTGTTAAAATGACAATAGCTGGTTGTGTGATTACGAGGTTCAGTTTCAAATCACTGGCCCAGTCTTTCCATTTGAAATTGGACAAATGATGACAAATGTAAGGATCGTCCAATATCATTTAACCTTTTTTTTTTTCTCTTAATCTCTCTATTCCCTTGTTATCAAAGGGGATGTGGTAAAGGAGCTTGGAGAAAAATCAATATCATATAGAACTTACTTGATCAATTGATTCCATGAGGTGAGTTGACATTCAATTTCTACAAGCAACACCTTTGGGAGTACTAATATTTTGTAGAGAAGACAAGATTATAAATTAGAAAGGTCATTGGATATCCAAAAGATTATAATGAAAGCAACTAGCTCTAATAAGAGACAAAGGAAAATGCACTCCTCGTCCTAGAATGAAAAATGGATATGAGTTACATTCTTGAAATATGCGTTTAAAAAAAAGTACATTGACCTAGAGTTTTGAGTCCTGGCCGTTAGGCGTGCAAACAAAGTCTCACATTAGTAAAGAAAATGGGAGATCCATGGTATATAAGTAAGGATGATTAACCAATGGAGATAATTGTCCTCAAACCAATTATCTCCATTAGTTTTTAGAGAAACCAAAAGCAAAACTACGAGAGTTTATGCCCAAAGTGGATAACATCATATCATTTTGAAGATATATAGAGGTCTAAAACCTAGCTGTGTTGGTGAAATCTTCAGAGTCTGAACAAAAATTGGTGAGCCTTATAGTCCTACGAAATTGTGGATGAATCACCAAATCAAACAAAAAGTGCTCATGGTGGCGAGCGAGCAAAGATCTATGGAGTTGGCTATCGCCATTTATACAAAGATTAAGGGTAGCTCTAGCCTCTATCAAGTTAGGTAGACTAATATAAAGGGTACATCTTCGTTTGAGGGGAGGTTAAGGGTGCATAGTGATCAACACCAGGTATATGCCACAAAGTAATATGTGTGTTTGTGCTCTATCTAAGTATCCAGTTGGTCTTGGATACGAGCAAGTCTCATTGTCAATCAAAAGTGGGTGGATGAATGACTATGAGGGAAGACTCGCGTGGTACTTTGTTCGAAGATTGTTAGGAGTGTAAACAAAGTCCCACGTGGAAAGAGGAGATCCATAGTATATGAGTAAGAACAATTATCTTCATTGATATAAAGCATTTTGAGTGAAACAAAAAAGATGAGGGCTCATACGATTATGGAGATATATGGGGTCCGTTATCCTTAACAGTTGCAATTTTTTAAAAGCAAGAATAATTTACCAATATAATATTAATTAAAAAAAATTGAAATTGTACAATAAGATCTTCAAATAAACTTACAGAAAAGTTCTTCCATATTTGTGGGATCCTCGAGAAGAGAAAAATTGCATGTTGAGATGCCTGAAAGGTAGTTTCCAAATTGGTAAAGTTTAAGTATAGAGCTATTTATAGGAGAAAAACCTAAGTAAACGTAAATTTAAGTCTTCAATTTTTCTTCATTTATGTAACTTATTTGAGGAGGATTAGAAAAATTAGTGATAGACGGTAAAGAAGCTAAAGAAAATTTTACAAGAAAGCTTAAAATATAGATTAAGTGATGATCTTAATAAAACAGCATGAGACTTACATATAGAGCTTCAAATAGAACAGGATTGATTTGACCAGCTAAAACTGTTGGTGCTACAGCACAATATCTGAATAACCACCGTGTTAAGGCAGCAAGTTACAAGTTTCTCATTATTTAAATAATGCGACTAAAAACAAGCACAATCTGAACTAGTCCAAAACAAATAGGATACAGTAGTGCCCTCATCCACGTTGTCATACCAATAGGCTGAGAGTAATAGTAGATAACGGCAACCAAAATTATAGCTGTGGCAAAAAAAAAAAAAGAGAGAGACAAAAAAATGCCAATCATTTATGGCAAAAAACATCCATTTATTTCAGTAAAAAAAATTCAAGCAAGTATATAACATGGTTCTGGATATGCAACCTGGCACGATGGGAAAATCAAAACTAAGAGTTGGATTATCTAATTCAATCAATTCCATTTTGTTCCATTATCATGAAAAACCTGATTTAATACAGACTAACGGATCTATTTCAGTGATATATTTTAACTTGCATTACATAGAACCAACAGTAACAGAATGGTGTAGGGAATGGGAAGAGCTAGTAATTCAATATTTGATTCAGAAGCAAAAAAGTTATCCTTTGGGTAATAACTAAAAGCAAGTTAAGTATAGGTCTGCGGCCAGGAAGATATCTATTAACCAACCTTAACAAAAGACAACTAGAAATTAGAATACGAACTATTAACCTGAATGACCTATGCTATAACACTGCTTGACATGGTGTAGTAGGAGTAGCTTGTATCAATTGAAGTGTAGGTTCGAAGAAAATTTTTACTGTCTTCTCGTAGACCAAGGGCGTCCGGTGTTTGCGTAAAATACAACTGTATTCATATTTTTATCAATCAACTCACCACCCATAGACTTATCACAATTATGTATAGGACGTCAGATGACATTGATAGACTAACATTTATAGTAGTATGCTGTAATTCATCATCTCAGCCAGCAACCCACTCAATTCACAACCTTAAATTAAGTTGAGAATAATAATAATACCATTATAATCATCAAAACCACTTTATTTCTTCCCAATTTGACCAATTTATGTTTCAACTTTTATCAGTAATGTATTTTATAAATGATATTCCCCAGAAAAAAGGTCACAGTGCCAGCAATTTTCAGTAGTTTCCAATATACCTTGAACCAAGAGAAATGCCAGTTCCCCATAAGCTGAAAATGGAAGTCCTTTGTGGACACAATATGCCAGAGCAATGGTGTAACCTACGACTTCTAGCTCAAAGGATATAACACTAAGTCCTCTGACACTCTGATGCTTCAAGATCTTCAATATCTGCAGAAAGAAATCTTGCTTTACAATGATGACATGATGTTAAATATCCACAACGAAATGGAATAAGGGGCCACTTTCTCATCGCAGAATGCATATTAAAGACGAGTAAAAAAATTATTCAGGCGGAAACGCTGAACTGGAAGCCAAAAATTAACAAACAAACAATTTGAGTCAAAAGGGAGGGCGGGGATCTTCCAAGGTTATTGACATAAGTTCAAGAAAACAATTTAGTACCAAGTTAGACTCAGAGCGTGTTGCGATTCTAAGCTACAGGCTGCAAAGCTTTAAATTACTGCCTAATAAGGTGACCAATGTTCGTTTATTACTATATTGATGCAACCTAAAGCAACTTCTGATAAACTCCCACTTAATACAACATAAACTTTGTTCACAAAGATTCTAAGAGTCTTAAATTGCTTCGCACAAAATAGAGGTCAAGCCGAAACTCGAGAACACAACCCAGAAGAACATTGATTACGGATGGTAGGCATCAAAGAAATGGATCCCATCACATTTCCCTCGATAAATTCGAACAAATCGACTCGGCGAAAGGAGGGGAAGAGTAGAGCTTGCCTGAGGAAGTTTGACGGTGGTCGAAGCGGCTATAATGCAATAGCCGAGGAGCTTGGAGATAAGAGGTAGCAAACAGTCTTTCTCCGGGAACTTGCCGTGGCTTAGAGATCCGTAAACACAGCTGAAATCCATTCCAAAAAACTCCATTTCTGCCCGCGTTCTTGAGATCACAGTGCTGAACGAAGGCAGACGATAACAACTAACTACACGATCCTTCACTAACGATGACTTTCTCACCGAATCAATCCGCTACTGTTCTTCTCGGAGCCCAAATTTAGGCTACGGCCGGAATGTCGTCGATCTGATGATGGGCTTCGTGTCCAAAATTTCTGGGCCATCTGCACAACATCATCCGGGGCCCAAGCTTTTTCCTCTCTTACGAAATTTGTAACAACCATATTTGTAACTTCCGAGATATCCCGGATTTTACGTGATTCCAACTCAAATTTTCTAGTCAATACTCGAATGTTAATCTTTTTATTTCCAATTTTTAAGTTAATCTGATAATAGATCAGCTTTAGATAATATGATTAGGAGTAATCTTGAATTGGGTTGGATTTCTGTTGAAGTACTTTTTATACTCGATAATTTTAATCAATCTAAATAATTATTGTTAAATAATGGAAAATAAATAAATAAGATGTTGATATCTTAAATATTTATTTACTTATTTTAGGTAAATAATACTTGAAAGAAGTGCATAATAAAATAAAATTAAAAATTAAAATAAATACATTCATATACAATACAATTTTTTGTAGTAAGTAAAATAATGATTTTAAAATACAAAAATATATGTTGGTCTAGGCAAATTCAAATTTATTTTAGGTTGAACTTTTAAATCAACTCAAACTATAGAGTATTTATTTATTTGAATCTAATTCAGCCAAAAAAGTTTATAATTCAATTAAAATCGTATAGGTTGGATTCTCAACTCATCGATAAGACTTTTATTATCCCTCCAATCATTGGATTCCTAGCCTACAATTGAATTTAAAAGAAAAAAAACGTCATTTAAAGAAACTGTGAACAATATATTATAATTTTTTAGGTATGGAAAGTTTAATTTGATATGATTGGTATTTTAAAATTGAATTTAATGAAGTAATGTGACGACAGCTCACCTCTTTTATCTCAAGGGGAAAAAAACATATTCTCTTACCTTTTTTTTTTTCTTTTTTCCTTTTTTTTTTAAATACATATTCTCTTACTCTAGACCCTACCGTTTTGTATACTTACTCCGTGTTGTTAAGAGAGTTTTTGATTAGTTCGGTGGGTTGTTATGAAATTGAGCTGGTTTTTTCTTTTTTCTTTTTTTTCTTTTAAGGTTAAAAGACTAAAAAGAAAGCATTAAAATTAAAATCGAGTCAATTAGAAGAAAAAAAATCCCTAAATCATAAAGTGAGGTAGTTATGTAAGTTCATTTGATTGTATTTAGCAGAGATATATGAATCTCTATTTTACTTTTGATCACGGTTAATGAAATCGACACATCCTTTTCATGATCGATTTCTATGTTTACTTTAATAGTATGGTTTAATATCTAATTTTATTTTCATGGGTAAGGTTTTACTTAATTATGCCAATGTAATCATAATCAACAATCAAGATATCTACTATTTTTTAAGATTATGAGTTGAAATTTTGTCTCTATCTTTATTGTACTAAAAAATCTACTGTATTGTCACTATCTAAAAAACTTCCATATAAATAAAAATGATTAATTCATATTCACCTTGTCCTATACAAATTAAACATATTTTTAAAATGTTGATTTTGGTCCAGGTACTTTCAACGCTTGTCTATTTTAATTCATAACTTTCAAAAGGTTACTTTTAATAAACAAAAAAATGTTACTTTTAACAAACAAAAAAAGGCTTGTTTGATTTATTTATTTTCTTCATTTTTTTCATTACAATTTCAACATAACACTATATTCATTAAATTTTTTAATGTAGTCAATAAGTTTTATATTAAATAGTTTACATTGTATATAAATGTTATGTTAAAAGTTCATAAACAATGACCAAAATGGTCGCTTTCTAAAAATTAAAAATTAAAACTAGAAGTACACTAATTAAAATAGTATTTAAAAAGATAATATATTAAGCACAATTATATCGAAATGAGTTTAGCTAAGCTGTAAATGTATATACTCTTCCCTTGATCATACTAAATTTGATTATTTATGGTTTTTCAATGCTGAAAATAGTAGTTATTAAAAATCATTCAATTTTCTTTTTTCTCGAAAAGAATGGCGAATATTTTAAAATACTCTAAAAATTAATAAAAACAAAACAAAACAAAGAAAAACTACTAGTTAAAATAATACATTTAAATTTATTAAACAATAAACTAATAATATAAAAAGATGATCGATTTTTCTTTTCGGTCGTCTTAACTGTCATTTTTTACGAAAAGATTAATTTTACTAATAAACAAATAAAAAGAATGACTCTTCTCAAAAGAAGAAAAAATGTAAATAAATAAAATAGAAATAGAAATAGAAATAATGACAAAGAGCACATGTTGTTTATAATTACACCTTTATAAATAAAAGTTGTATGGAAACTACAAATATGCTCTGCTGTGGTCTGTAACCAAAAGTAGGAAAGCGTAAAAGAAGTAATAGAAAACTTATTACGTGGTCATTTTATATTAATTTATGGATAGACTTTACTTTAACCTTTTACGTGGTCATTTTATATATTATTTTAGTTATGTTTTATTTGAGTAATATGAGCATATTTCAAATGATTAAGGTCTGTATCTTCGATTAATGATAAATATTTAAAACCTTATTTCTACACGTGGTTAAATTAAACTAAAAAATGTGGATTAGGAGTGTGCTACATTAAGAACCGTGTTGGTTTGTGCATTTTGTAATATTTAAAGGCTTAATTGCGACAATCCCTATAGTTCAGGGGTGATTTTTGTAATTTCTCTTTATTTATAAATCCGCACCTAAGGCTAGTTACAGTCGGGTCCCAATTGAAACAAGCATGGTTTAAGTGGCCAAAATATTATTCACCTTTCTAACCCTTCCATTTGAAATCGATAAAGTTCAAAAAATGATTTCAAATCCTATAATTTGATATCCGAGAAAATTTTAAATTATCTATCTTGTTAAGAATGAAAAATAATTGAAATTAACACAATCAAATTTTGCTATTGGGTTGTTTGTTGGAAAGGAAAATAAACTAACTATTATAGACTTTTAATCTTAAATGGTCAAATCTCATCGGTTCAAAATTATGTGAGATTTAATCATTCTATTCCAAGTTATAACAAACAATGAAATTCATTTAAAATTTGTCGGGATTCAAAATCATTAAAAAATTATTGATAAGCCAATATAGTTGAAAGTTTAAAGAATAATATTTAAGTATTGATTGGTCAGTAGTACGAAGGTGAGATTCTCCCCCGTTCAAGAAAAAAAAATCTTCCACTTCACTCATTTGGTTGAGCTGAAAAACACAGAGTAGAGCCATAGCGAACGGAACGCAAAGCAATGAAAGGAAATTAAAAGCAAATGCTGCTCGTATTTGGAATCAAATAGCCATGTGAAATTATCCAGCCCCACCATCCATTTGGAAAGTGACTCTTCACTCTTCCACACAATTATTGGCGTTAAACAACTATTTTCTTTGACAAGTAATGTTAAAAAAATAACTTCTTATTTAATTAAATTAAAAGTCTTCTTTTCTTTTAAATATTATAAATATGTTTCAACCTTAAATTTTAATAAAGATAATAGATACTTTATCTATGTTCGAATTTGCGAAGAATAGTACCTGTTGAGACTTATATTAAACTAGTGATTTTGAAAAAAAGATATTTAAGTATAATTGATTTTCCAAAATAATTATCTAATTGATACGTTAAAAATCAATTTAAAGTGATTTTAAACTTTGATAAAATTATTATTTTTTATTTACCAAACATGATTAATGAAAAGAGAGTGATTCTGACAACTAATAAAATGATTTTTGCTATATCAAAATTACTCACAAAAGAGAAACTTGACATAGCCACATAAAAGTGATTATTTTCTTTTCTTTTTTATTTATTTATTTTCTTTACAATATCACCACGTAAAAGTACTAATAAAATGAAAAGTATACCGAACAAAAGAAAGACAAAATAAAATAAATAATATTTAAAGATATGTGTCAGGCGTGAGGACTTTTTTCGGTTAAACAATATTCCTAGCTTCTATGCTTTAATAGAAATTTTAATTTTCTCAATATATATAAATTTTAATTTTTTCTATACTTTTAAAAGTTTGATTATCGTCTCTTTTCCTTTTTAATTTAAATTTAGAATATTTTTATATCTATTAATATTCATGGGTTCTATATCAAAACCAATTGACAATGAAAAGTCCTATTTTTGCAAACGAATAAGACGGTGCGGATTCCGATGTATTAGATTTCTATGATATTGAGTCTACCTTTTCTTTTTTCTTGTATATGACCTCTTGTACAGTCTTTTTTCAYGCATTCAAACTAACCGATTGAATCTTGATTGAAATCCTGGCGATTATACCAAACCGTTCTTCCAGCGAAGTGGTGTAATTAGAGCCTTCTTCGGCACCAAGACCCTTTAGAGATAGGGGCAAGGCACAAGAGGATGTACTGGGCCAACCATGACCCTTTTCGAGCAGCTCTTTCAACTGCCGCCTAATCTCCTCATTGACCAATGTCGACGTCCTGTAACGCCGTTGGGCAAGACTGCTCCCTGTGTGAGTTCAATCGAGTGTGCTCCAAGCTGCGACTGATGTTTATTATAAATCTATGTAAGGTCTCTTCTTTTATCAATATGAGATCCTTAACAATATTAATGATAAAGTAATAAAAATGTACTAAAAAATTATAAGTAATAAAAATACAACATATTAAATATAGTCTATCAATGGTTCATCTTCGAGATCACGACGGTACGAGATAAAAGAGGAATTTTTATTTTTACCTCTATATTTGCCCCATAATCTTGAACTTTCCATTTCATAAAATTGATTCACAAATTTGAATTAGAGTTAAAATCAATACTTTTAATTAGTTATTTGGTGAGCTGATAATAATACTTTTATATATTTATTCTTTTCGTTTTATTAGATATTATCTAGTTAGTTTCAAGCATTTCACTATCTTGTTTGAATGATTGAAGTTGTAATTAGATTGGAGTATTTTTCAGGATTGAATTTGAAATTGTATGTAGTTTAACTTTGAAAATTTTGTCGGTTAGTTTTTCTATTTTATTTATTTTGTAAAAACTATTACAATATTAATTTGAGAATGTATTAATTTTACCATTTATTTAAATTTAAAGTCATATTTTGCTAAAAGTTTAAAATAAATTTGACTATTAACATTAGTGGTAAAATATAAAGCACAGAAAGGAGTTCGGTAGAGGATTTTTTTAATGTAAAAATATCTCTTTTAGATTTGAGGAGCAATAATTGAAGGAGGCCTTGGGAGTGGGGTTTTGGACTTTTGCGGAAACTTGCCTTTATTCGATAACAATGAGCTTTTATCATAAACTAAAAAAAGGAAAAAAAATACAAAGGATGCCATTTTGTATTTCTATTTGCCCCATAATTAAATACTAGATTTTCAAACATCTAAAAAGGAAAATACTGCATTTTTAAAGACTGGTTATGTGTCAGACATGTCTCCCATCGAATGAAAAATACTTATTTAACTCACTGTTATTTTGTGTGATGTCAAGTATTTCTAACCGTTAAAAATTTTAATAAATTAATTTTTTTAATAAAATACGGGGGTGAAAATCAGACTTACTACTTATTAGTTGGAGATATATGTCAATTACATTGAGATATGTTCGTTTTGACAGTAAATTAATTATTTTTTATTAAATAAACTAATAATATATATTATACCAAATAAAATGCATAAGAAACTATGCCTAAATAATTATGGTGCTAATTGAATAACTTAATATTGTAAAAAATATTTTCAAATATTAAAATAAGACATTTGATTTAAATCTTAAAACACCAATGTATGAACGTGATTTAGAAGTATTTTTCAAAAATTTGGGAGGAAACAACAACGTAGGGGTACGAATAAAAGACTCTTGTTCTGATATTATTTTAACAATGAATAAACCACCACTCAACTAAAAGTTTAAGTTGATGAGTTGGATAAATTTAATTCATTTATATGGATTCTAACAAATGTTTTTAAATAAAAAATTTATTAGTATTTAATCAAAATATTTTACATTAGCTAGACATTTATCCTCTACATTTTTGTCACACTTATCCGTTGTTTATTCTCTAGATTAAAAAAAAAGTGTCACTATTCACAATTTGACATGTAATTTTCTTCATTTATTTATTTGTCTACACACTCTCACTATTCTCTTTAGACTTTATCTCTCTAATTTCTTTTTACGAGTACTTCTATTATTAATCTTCCATGTGTATGTGAACATATTTTCCTTCATCAATTCCTCTCACATCCTGCTATCTTCTTGAACTAGGATAATTTTAACTTTAATGTTAATGATCCTATAATCATAAATTTATTGGATCAAATTAAGATTAGATGGTTAAAGATGAAAAATTTATATGAAACAAAAGAGAGAGTGAGCATAACAAAATGTGGTGTGTACGTTTAAAGCATTAGTAGAGAGCGTTAAAGAAAGAGCACTCGCAAGGTTGCGCTGCGCCGGATGGGCCATATTGCACTCTGCTGTTTTCCTATCGGCCCCCATTACAATTACAAAGTCGAGTTAATGGAGCCTAAAGAAATTAAAAAGCAAAAGCTGGTCGGATTTGGGGAATAAAAGTCTAACCACATCTTGACCCACCAATCCTCCCTTTTTTTTTTTTTTTTCTAATTCTCGAAAATGGTTGGTAGAAGAAAGGAATTTGTTGGAAATTTTTTATGTAGATTCCACTATAATTATAATTACTATAAAATACTGGTTTGGTTTCGCTTCTATATTCATTTTCGTTCATGTATTTTTAAAATATTCATTTTAACTTTAATTTATTTTAGTTTTTTTATTTTTAAAATATTTATTTTGATCTCTTAATTTTATTTTTTTAATCACAATTTCAACATAACACTTATACTCAATATTTTTTTAAATGTAACTATTATTTATTCTAAAAGATTTTTGTTATACGTAAATTTTGTGTTAAAAATTTACAAATAAGGATTAAAATAATCATTTTTTAAAAGTACAAGAACAAAAATGAACATTTTAAAAGTACATGGACTAAAATGAACAAAAACTAAAAATACAGAGACTAAAATAGTTTTTTTAACCATTTGATTGATAATTTTAACCCTTTAATTATGAAGATTACAAACCCCTAATTTAATATTTATGATCTTTCTTACTATTTAAGTCTATCTAATAATTGGTTAGACTCCACAATCATATCTTTTATTATATCATCAACCAACGGTATAAGATCACTGTAGGATTTCTTAACATTTTATCAATATTTCCATTGACATTTTTATAAAATAGAGACATGAAACATTTCTATATCGACATCAATAATTAAAATTTTAGTGGATCAATTATATGTTTGATAAGTAAGAGATGTGGGATTTTTTCCTATTTAAAAATGATAAATAGTTTTCAAATTTTATAGAAGTAGTTATGGCAAGAAAATTCCTAGTAACACTCAAAATGCAAGTATTATTATAAAAATATTTAAGAGCAGACAACGACGAAACTTTAGTTGCCTCAACCTAAAACCCACATAGAAATTATTTAAAAGAAATAAAAAGCCACTTGGCACAAAATAATTGAATAAAGTAGAACAAATACTACTCTGATTCATCGTAGCGAAAATAATATTTTTTTATAATAATTGGTACATCAGGAAAGTCATGAATTTTTACAAAATTAACAAACATGTTTATTATTATAAATGGCGTTACCCTGAGGTTCCGGTTTCACCCGCACCTGTCTCTGGTTCCCAAATATGTGTCCCAAAATCTTGACCATCCTTCTCATTTTAGCGTCGTCGTTTCTCCTGCATGGGTTCGCCCAAAAAACCGGGCTTCCTCCTCCGCCCAACCCCACCATCCGGCGGGTTCCTCCTCCGCCCAACCCCACCATCCGGCGGATCCGGCCAAGACCGTCGCTGATTCCGCCGGGCGTCAAGCTGATGCCCCGCCGCCCAAACAGCAACCCGGGACCTCTGGCCAACCGGGCCAGGATCCT
>NW_019104491.1:4735546-4750063 GCF_001995035.1 Momordica charantia
ATTGCTCTTTTCCACGCCAATTCTAATAATTTTACCGGCGTTGTCAATCGGAACATAAATAAGTTGCGGTTCCTGTACGAGCTGGATTTGAGTAACAACAAGTTTCTGGGTGGGTTCCCGGGGTACGTTCTTGGAGCCAATAAATTGGCGTTTGTGGACTTCCGTTTCAATACTTATAACGGTTCCGTCCCGTACCGGTTGTTCAACCTCGACACTGACGTTCTCTTCATTAACAACAATGGCTTCTCCGGGAGGATCCCCCAAGCAACATTTGGTAACACGCCCGCCCTCTACATCACACTCGCCGGCAACAAGTTTACAGGTCTTCTCTTCAGTTTCAATTTTCAAATTACGCTTTTAAATTAAAATTTTTTTTTTTTGAAAAAGTAAAAAACTTGGCTTAAAAGTCCCGGTATTTTTTTTTAATTTTTAAAATTATCTTTTATAGTTATAAAATATTTAATAGGATTAATGGTAAGTTGCTCTTTTAACTCTACTAGCTAAGTTTTTTCTTTTAAAGAATACTTGCTTCTTCTAAGTGGACAAAATCTTTGTCTTATCCATATTCATTACTATTTTCAATAAATCATGTCGTACCTCCATTAACTATTTGACAATTAAGCAAAAAAAAAAAACGTTTTTTCTTTAAATAACAAGTTGTCAAATATTCAAAAATGGTAAATACAAGTTCCTACGAGATTGATCCTCATCATTAAATGTTAGATATCCAACACATTAACTAAATTTTCCTAATCTATCATCTTAAGCAGATTGAAGAGTGATTTATTCCTCCTTAGCATGATATTAGATTAAAAAGTGCTGTGTTAGAATTTGTTTCCTCCTCATTTATTACGAGTTCCACTGGCATATATATTAAATTCATTTTTCATTTTTTTCAGCGTACTAGTAAAAAATTTAATTGTGGTGACCATTACAAAGTTGATAGACTAGTATAAAGTTGTAGCGATGTTGTTGTTTGAACAGGTCCAATCCCGCCGACGATCGGCCGAGCATGGAGAACTCTAAGGGAGGTACTGTTTCTAGAAAACAGGCTCTCCGGTTGTCTGCCTTTCGAGATTGGGTATCTAATCAAAGCCACCGTATTCGACGCCAACTCCAACATTCTGACGGGTCCAATACCCCAGTCTTTCGGCTGCTTACGGAGCCTACAAATTCTCAACTTGGCCAACAACCAATTCTACGGAACCATCCCGGACTCACTCTGCAGCCTCCCGGACGTGTTCAACATAACTCTAAGCAACAACTTTTTCACCCAAATCGGCACGCGCTGCACAAGGCTTGTCAGAGCCGGAAGGCTCCACGTGCAGAGAAACTGCATCTCCGGCTTCCCCCTGCAGAAGTCCGCGGCCGAGTGCAAAGCGTTCTTCGCCAAGCCCAGGAGCTGCCCACGACCCAACACCTTCAGCTTCGTCCCCTGTACGCTCCCCACAGCGGCGCTGGCTAATTCCGCCGCCGTCGCTTCCGTCGATGAAATGGTTCACCCTTCGCCCCGTTCCTACGCGGCGCTCCAAAGGCCTCGCCATTGATCACTACTTCACTCTCGAGTGTACGTATAATAATGACCGGATCAGGGAAACGTACGTAACTTTGATTTTCTTCGGTGGCTTGTGTCTTTATTTTCCCTTGTCTCGGCTGTTTGCTGTGTTATGGTTATGGCCTCGTTGTATGCTGTATTTATTTTGACATTTTGTAATTGAGTGTTTAATTAATTTGATGTTATTGTCTATTGTATCCCACAATTCTTCATGATAAGATCAAAGCACGGCTCTCTGATTATGGCGCCTACACATTCTATATATGAAGCTTAAAGATTTGGTTCTGTAACTGAACATTTGTTGAACTGAAATAAATCACATACGAGACACATAGGACAGTAGATATAGGAAGGAGAAATTACATCCAAAGGAGGGAGCAGCTTATGCTTTGAGATTGCTGAGATGCAACGCGGGATGGGCTTCAATGGAGGATAGAGTGCAGCCCACGAGGTCATGGGCTCACATAACCAATGTATCTGTACAACTATTCAAAATTTTCACACATTATACATGTTATAAATATTTTCACTACAACAAATATAAGGATGTGTGAATGTTTTTGTTATTAAATTTATTCATATCGGTAATTATAAATTTTTTTTTTGGGTACAATACACATTTAATTTAGTAACTATTTGATATTTGAAGTTTGATAAAAGATACTTTAATCATTGAAATTTGAAAAATTATTCTGAAGGATCAATTATTTAACCAAATACATAATGTGGCGATTGAGTTGTTAATTTATTTTGCTATATTATATTTTGATGATTGGACAAGGAGGTGACTATACTTTAATCGTTGCCTTCTCCTCTTGGCCATCACAGAAGGACATTCTTCAATCCATGAAATAAAGGGACGCTTTGCTTTTGTTAGCATCAATTCATTTCAAATGTCTGAAACGAAGTGCAATAACTATTTGTCCTTCATATCTTTGAATGTCCCTTAACAAAAAAAAAATGAAGGGTGGTGAGGCTCGTTTGATGATGAAATTTAATCGAAAATGGTCAATGGGGAGGGATAACGACGATGGTGTGACAACGATGGCAATCAGAAGATGAGGATGTATGTTAAAAAGGGACAATGAGAAGGGAAGATAGAGGAGATAAAATGTCACATAAGCATGGGTGCAGTCACCACATTATTTTTCAAATTAACAATGAATTCAATGACTATTTAAAACTATTTTCCAAACTTTTAGAAAAATATCTTATTTAAAACTTCAACAATCAAATAGACACCCTCTCAAACTTTAGGAATCACAGGTCTATGTTGCCTTGAATTATTCATAATATATGATATTTGTGTTTTGGAGTATTGTATCGTGTCTGCGATTTTTCTTTTTGAAATTTCATGCTCATTAAGAAGATAGATTGCCTAATTGACTACATTAGGTAACACATTCACTTTTGCGATTTTTCTCTTTGAAATTTCATACTCATTAAGAAGATAGATTGTCAAAGTAACACATTCACTTCCACGACATTCTATTTAGTGGCCAAGTTGGAATAAAAGAAAAAAGGCAACGACAGATGAGGCTGCAAATAGATAAAAAAAAAAAACAAAACAAAAGAATTCTACTATTGAGGCTAGAAGCCACTTACTAATTTCTTTGATTTGCAAAGATTATTTAGATTTTTTTCTTTTAAATATTTGAACTTCCACCCTTAATAAAAGAATAAAAGAAGTAGACACCTGATCATTATTTATATTCATTTTGACACTACTTAAAATTTCACACAAACTTTATTTCATTAACCACTTTCATTGCAACAGGAGTTGAAGGTACGATTTAAAATGAAATGCTAATATTTAGTCTCTCTTAAACATATTTAATTATTTAAAATTTAACTATAATTTTAAAATTAAAATTATAATATTCAAATAATAACTTCATTAAAATATTTAAAATTTGAAGGTTTTAATTAACGGCTAACTCTAAATATAAAAATATGAAAATCTAAACTAGTTTTTTTTATTATTATTATAATATCAGTTTAAGAAATTACAAAAGGTTAACGTGGAAGGACGATTTATTTATTTTTTCTCTGATCCCATGAAAGGACATTTAAGAAAAACTTCCTTGATTATATTGATAGGGCAATGGCCGCTGTCATAGTGCCATGTCATTTGTGCGGGATAAACGAATAAACAATATAAGAGCATTTTTTTTTTCTTTTTTTCGTTTTCTTTTAATTACTTGCTTTCTCCAGTATTGACCCATTCTCTCGTTTTATTTCTCTGAATCTTGGCTTCGACAAGTGAAAGGGAAACCGAGAGAGAATCCCAAATCCGGCATCGTCATCCGTCGCCCCATTCTGTCCTTTTCTCCAGAATTATAAGGTAATTTCATTCTCTCACTTCTCCTTAATCTATTTCGGTTTCAATGTCCTTGTGCATCTCGATGATGTGTATACAGCGGTGGAAGATTTGAGCTGGTTTTAGGTAACCCTAGGGCCACTCAGGTTTTAGATCGATTAGCCAAGTTACTCATTCAGTTTGAAATTTAGTGATGTGCGATTTATTGATTCAGTACGATCACAGTCAGACTTGTCGGTTATTTGATGCGCGAGGAATCAGTTTTTTTTTTCATTGCTTTTGGCGTTTGAGTTTCGTGTTATCTTATTTCCCAATTCCCACAAGTAAAATGACAAGTTGAATGATGACTGCATGGATGAAGAATAGTCACTGCTCAGCCCATTTCTTCGGACCATATAAACATTCGACTGTTACCTTTAAGTTCTCTTTTGGAAACCTTTCCAATGGAGGTACTTGTGTCCTTTTCTAACAGGGTTCACTTATTATGTAACTTATTTAATGTTATTAACACGTAAAAATGCAGGACTGTGAATTGCGGTCTCTAGGCTGTAAAACATGAAGCAAGTATAGATATCCAATTGATGTTCGAATTCTTGTAACAATTTAGATTCAGGTGTGGATAATAATGGAATCAGTTTTTTCAAGTATAGTGAAATCTACCTTAGACTGGGTAACCTTGATTCTCGACGCTCCATCTGCTCGAGCAGTTATCTTTGGTGTGCATATTGGAGGTATCATTATTAGCTCCACAAAGAACTTGGTTTATATTCGTCTCTACGTTTCAACTGTTAGGTGAATTATTCGTTTTTTACCTCTTTCGTGAAGGACATTTATTTGTGGAGGTTCTTCTTTTGGTGGTCATACTTTTTCTGCTTTCTCAGAAGAGTTACAAGCCCCCCAAGCGGCCCTTAACAAAGAAGGTTTTTCAATTGTTCTAATTTTCATTTCTTTTATCGTTCTAGTTTTCAAATGTAAATAGTTACTCAATATAATGTAAGTAAATATATGCAAAAAGATAAATTTAAACTTTTAATAAAATTGGATTTAGCCTGTTACTATTGAGTTTAAACGATTATATGAGCTTTTCTCCCAAATGATGATTGATGGATTCTCATTGCCAAGGTAATAACGATTAATAAATGTCTTAGGGTGCTTTCTGTACCTCAAGTTCCCTATTTTTCGGGGTCTATTGTATTTTGCTATTTAGCTAATAAAGAGATAGATTTTTATTTTCATTCACTCTGATGTACTTCCAGTGTATAACTTTGTAATGCTTCAGAAATTATGAAGTAATTTCTGCTTTCATTTTAAACCTTGTAATCTTGAAGCTTTTTTGTTGCTAAAAGCATTAATCTTAATTTTTTTTGCAATAAATGTTGTTTCATGTTAGAAAAAGTGATCTCTTTTAATTTTACTCTCTTGATCTGATTTGGCTTTTTCATTTTATGAGGTTTAGCTGTCTTTGTTGCTTTGTCATTCTATTTTGTAATTATGTCTAGCTCTAGTTTTATAGTGAGTTAATATATACTTGGTAACACACTACATTTCTTTGCGCGATTTTGCTTAAGAGTGTGACTGATCCTTGTAGGAAATAGATGAGTTATGTGATGAATGGGTTCCTGAGCCACTTATTCCGTCTCTTACAAAAGAGATGCAGTATAAACCGCCAGTGCTGGAAAGGTGATTAGGCTTTCACTTTTGGACTGCCAATTATTTTACGGAATTTCTTAATTTACTATTTCTTATTCATATTACTCATTGGATGTACTTTCATCTTTAGTTTATACAAACTTCTAACTCATGACTGATAAGTGTTTTTCCAATTCCACGTTCACCTTTATTTTCTCGATAGTTTGTTCCCTTATTTCACTCACAAGTTTCATTTTATCCAGTGCTTCTGGACCACATACAATTATCAAAGGAAAAGAAGTAGTGAACTTTGCATCTGCGAACTATCTAGGATTGATAGGCCACGAGAAATTACTTGTACGTGAGCAGTTTCCCATTAATAATTAGAATGTTCACAGATTCTTTGTACTTTAGAATCAGTTTATAATCAGTTAAGAGCAATTATTTTCCCTCAGGAATCATGTACCCATGCATTGGAGAAATATGGTGTCGGTTCGTGTGGTCCTCGTGGGTTTTATGGGACAATAGGTAAGATTGGGTATTGAATTTGAACTATTTGTCGGGGCAGTTTGCATTATATGACTCCTTTTTAATTGGTTACAGATGTACACCTTGATTGTGAAGCCAGAATAGCAAAATTTTTGGGAACTCCAGACTCAATTCTGTATTCTTATGGACTTTCTACTATGTTTAGTGCAATTCCAGCCTTTTGTAAAAGAGGAGACGTCGTTGTAGCGTGAGTACCGTAGCTGCTGAATTCTTATTAGAGAACGTAGTTGCTAACTTTAAGTTTATTATAATGTTTTAATATGTTGCTTTTATTAGGAAATTGGTAGCTTGTCTTTTGTTGTCATTATGATTGTTTTTTTATCACCTTTATCCTATGAAATGTTTCTGTTTAAAACATCAGTAGATGGAAACTTTCTAGTAACTAAGATAAAATTAACATTAATACCTTTTCTATGTTTTCTTCTTTTACTTTTTTAGGCAGAAGTTGACATGTTTCATATTTTGCTATGGTTTTAAGAGAACTGAAATATAGTGCATTTTAAAAATATATTCCTTTTTTCTAGCTCAAGTTCAATGGGATTATTTAAATTAATTTGGATGAATATTGAATAAGGCTACTGGGAAGCTTATTTTCATTTTTCCCCTTTTCTGAATAGTATTTTCGTAAGAGTGAAATTATTGGTATTGATATGAGTTCATCCCTATACTATATCACAAGGTTGCCTTTAGGAGCCATGTCCTGTGATGCCATAGGATGCTTGTATTTCATTGTTTGGTCGTCAGATGTGCTGTTTATTAGATTCGGTTCAGATTATTTTGTTATTTCTATTCTGTTACTATGTTACACGGTGGGAGTAAATACTGATTGCAGATTGAGACTCTACGTTAAAGAGTAATCTATGTTAAAGAGTAAAGCAGTGCTTTTTTCTTTTGCCAGGGATGAGGGTGTTCATTGGGGAATACAAAATGGGCTACATCTATCCAGAAGCACAATTGTATATTTCAGGCACAATGATATGAAATCCTTGAGAGATACTCTTGAGAAAATCACTGCCGGGAATGAAAGGGCTAAGAAACTGCGACGCTATATTGTGGTTGAAGCAGTGTACCAGGTTGTTTTACACATCAAGTTTTGATATTTGTTGTTTGGACTTTAGAGTATACGTCTGAAATCAAGTTGTGCTCAATATGATGTTTAATGTACCAAAGTTCTTCAATGTGAAGATAACGATCTTCATATTATTTAAAGAATTTTCCTGAGACACTTATCATACTTTTAGTTTAACTATTCATATAATTTAGAAGGTAAAAATGAGAATAAGGAGATTTAAATATTGAATGAAATCTTTTAAACCAACTAGGGTTGCTAGTAGGGTTGTCACTATGGGATTGTTTTTAGATCTTTTCAAGCTCTCTTTTTCTTTCATTTCTTTCTAAAAAATTAATCTTATCATTTATTAATAACCTGCTTGTCCAAAACTTTCTGATATTTTACTTCTAATTCTGTAGAATTCTGGTCAAATTGCACCATTGGATGAGATCATCAAATTGAAGGAGGAGTACCGGTTTCGTGTTTTATTGGATGAAAGCAACTCCTTTGGCGTACTTGGCTGTACTGGAAGAGGTCTCACAGAACACTGTGGGGTTTCTGTATGTTTATAAACAAAAATTTTAGGTTTGTCCACTATTAGATTTAGATTCTTGATGATGGTTCCATGTTGCAGGTGGATAAGATAGATATAGTAACTGCTGCTATGGGACATGCATTGGCTACAGAAGGTGGATTCTGCACTGGAAGTGCTAGAGTCATTGATCACCAGGTATTACCTTATGATAATATAAAAAATAACTTTACTTTCCTCCCATCGTCTCGTTTCTTTTACTTTACCTTATTATGTACATGGATCAATGCAGTTGCTGGCTCCTCAGAATCTTTTAACTAATTTAGTTTGGTTGCAGCAACCTTCCTAATAGTTTTAAGTGCTAAGTTTTGTTGTATTAAATTGTGCAGCGCTTGAGCAGTTCGGGTTATGTTTTTTCTGCTTCTTTGCCCCCGTATCTAGCTAGTGCTGCCATTACCGCCATAGATCTTTTAGAGGAACATCCCATTCTGTTAACAAAGCTGAAAAAGAATATAGTTACTTTATGGCAAGGTTTGTTCTGATCTCATGTCTAATTGTGTGTTAGAGCTTAGTTTATCTATTTTTAACATAGAACCCCCAAGTTATTACATATGCATTTCTTTGATGTTTAAGATGGGATTATTGATCCAGATGTAATAAATGTTAAGATGCTATATTGCTTTGTCTTGAATATTAGTTCTAACGAAAAGTTATACAGTTCACAAAGTGTCTTGTCTAGGTGCTACTGTGATAAGACATGCATAGGCGCTGCATGCTATCTAAATTACATTCTTTTCTTTTCTTAAAAAATTTGGATGACATTATGCATATTTATTTAAAATTCATGGGAGAATGCAGGATTATCAGATATACCAGGCCTTAAACTAGCAAGCAATCAAGAATCGCCCATTGTCTTTCTCATATTAGAGAAATCTACGGGGTCAGTACAAAATGATCTACAACTCCTTGAAAATATTGCTGAACGTGTAAGTAACGTGGTCTCTAATACAATCAGACTTCAATACTTCATGTTTCATCATATATTCTGAAGATTTGTGTATTTTCAGGCCCTTAGGGAATACTCTGTACTTATTCCAACTTCTAAAAGATCAACACTCGATAAATGCCGGTTGCCAGTAGGAATTAGGTTGATGGTATCCGCTGGGCATTCTGAATCAGATTTGCTGAAGGCTACAGAATCATTGAGAAGTGTTGCAGTCGCGGTGCTCAAGGATCATAAATAAGAGCGCATGTCCACAATGGCCAACAACGTTGAATAGTTTGATGCGGGGCTGACGTAGATGTTGATGTTGTTACCTAATAGTTGTTTCAAGGTTAGAATTGAGTTTTCCTTGTACCCTTTAATTTTATTTTGCTATTTAGGGGTTTAGCAGGATCGGTGACCATATTGGTACTTTCAATTTAATTGCTTTTGTGGTTTGAGGAGGGAGAATAATTTATCATCTACACTCCCAAGATATTTGCTTTTTAGGATTGTTGGTATAGGCTGCTGTTACAACATTGCTCTGGTAGTTCCGGGACCTTTTAGATTTTCTGACTGTTTTATTATTCATTTTGAAAGTCTTAATTTTCTAGCTTCTGTGTAGCCGGTTGGTTCATGATCAGTGGACCCTGTAATTGTTGATCTTTGTACGGATATGAGCTATAATTGAGTTCAAGAGTTTAGGTCTTTGTGTGTAGAAATTTGCCTGAAAAGTATCACTTTCATTTTTTTCCCTTCCAGTTCCAGTAGCAAAGCTGGAAACAGCAAACTCTGTATATGATATGGTTAGGCAGGGTGGTTTATTGAAGCAGGTGTGGGGAATGGAATGATTGATGAGTCTGGTTTGCAGCTCATAAAACAATGCAATCCCTCCCCTTTTTCCCCACAACTCTCTGACCCAACCAACACTACATCAATATTACCGCTTCCACTTGCTTTCTACCATCTATATTATAATATGGTCTTATGCAATATTTCATTATGTTCTTCTAAATTATAGAAGACAATAAACATTTCAATCCAATAATACACAATTATGGTCAATCTTTTTTTTTCTCCACAAAATTACTGTTCTTTTCTCTTAACATTGAAAGACTGCTATGATTGAGAGTTGTTTTGTGTTCATTTTATTTTGCGGCTTAATTTCAGTTATTTCGTTAACATTGACTTATCAAATAAAATAAAACTATAAAAATACACGAGCTTCGTCGAGGAACAAATCCCTCGACAATTCTCACCTGGTAGGTTTGCACAGCCGAATTAGACTAAGAAAAATTAAAAAAAATGGTAACGTTGTATTGGAATTATTAATAATGGTCTGTAATTGCAAGTATCTAAAACTCGATTGTTGAAACCAATTATTTGGTGGGAAGCAATAATGAAAAATGATGAATGATGGTCACCAAACTAATAATGGCCGTGACACCACACGTCTGTGAAAATCCCAGTTTTGTTTAGTTAATTAGGTGCCGTCTCACCAACAAAACCACTTATTACTTAATTCCATTAATTAGATTCGTTAATCGATTCTCAACCCCAACCCCAACCCCAACCCCAGCTGTTTGGTATTTTGTAATTGTATGTCTCGTCCACGTCTACCTCCAAACTTTGGATATCAAAACCTTCGAGTAGGTTACCAAATTACAATTATCTAATTGATTAGCTTATTAATAATATGAAGTTAAGGATTCTGTTTTATAGCCAAATCTTGGATCGTCTACGCACACAGTGTTTGTTTGGATGTAAGAGAAGCCTACCCCGAAGAATGGAAATATTCGGACGCTCGAGTTAGTATGAATTCGAGGTATTAATCTAAAGACAGCAATTAGATCAGCTTACCTGCATATGAATTCTATTTTTGTATCTAAAGGAGTGGTAGAGTGGACCTCACTAATATATTGACCCGTTTGCACGTCTGTGATTCACAACGTAAATTCAATAATGGAGGTGAGTTGGGATTGAAGAGTGGTTTCTCGTTGCATAAATTCATGACCTTTACTTTAGGTCCAACACTAATATGAAGTTTTTGGTCAGATTAATCTCGTAACGAGGTATAATACTTCAGTTATTAACAATCTCTCTTCTCTTCCATGGAGTCGAAATTTCAATCCCACCCCACATATGTAATCGAAGGAAAAAAAAACTCATACCTCTGTATAATACCTTTTTTTTAATGTAAAAAATCCTGATCATTTCCTTATTAATATATAGTTTTAAATTTGAAAATTGAATTTAGGAAGGTTTTCATTTTTAGTTTTCCATTTTTCAAAAATTAAACTTAATCGATATTATTTAAGTATGTGTTTTCTTTGTTTAAGTTACCAAATTTGTTATTGTGTTTTCTTGTTGTGAGTATTATGTCTACATTTTCTTTAGTACAATGCTGAAGAGAGACCAAAGAAAAAGAAAGGGAAATTGGAATTGGAAGTATAAAATTATGAAACTGAATAATCCATACCTAAGCTGAAGTACCAAACGAAAAGAATTACCATAAATGAGGTTCCCATTTCCATTTCCATTGCGTGGATGAAAAGCCATTCCCTCATCCACCAACGAGCACCGACCTCTCTCTCTCTCTCCCCCCCTAAGATTATATATTATTATTCCAGGCCACTTGTTTTATGCTATGCGAAATAAAAGGAAACAAATTATTAATATCCATCCCCCATCCCTTTTCAATTTCTCAATTATATAATTAACTAGTCGAATTATGCTCGGTATAGAAATTCGCAAACATCTACCTAATTAAATCCGGATCCCCATTCCCTATTCCCCTCACATGCGTCACACCCGACACCCGGCACCCGGCACCCGGCTATGTTGGATTTTGGATTCTCATTTATTTTGGGAGGCCTCAATCTCATCCTCCTCCAAACTCTTAATCTTATTACTTATACACTCTAAATCCTAAAACTAATTATGCAATTTGGGTTCCCCTCTTTTTAAATTTTTGGACAGACGATTGAATTTGTCGGCCATCTTTCGAGTTGTCTCTTCTCTTCCTTCCTTCACATCCCGACGACGTGCTGCCCTGCACTGCCCCTGCGCCTCACCGATTCTCTTCTCTGATATATATATATATACACATAGTTGAAGCTTGTTGGTAATTGGTATTGAAAATAAGGGGGCTGTGTTGTTGTTGTTAGCATGGAAGGAGAGTGGTGCGGCACGAGTTCGGCGGGCGAGAAGCGGAAGCAGCGGCGGCAGGAGAAGCCGTACAGAGGGATACGGATGAGGAAGTGGGGGAAGTGGGTGGCCGAAATCAGAGAACCCAACAAGAGGTCTCGCATTTGGCTGGGTTCCTACACCACCCCCGTCGCCGCCGCCAGAGCCTACGACACCGCCGTCTTCTACCTCCGTGGCCCCTCCGCCCGCCTCAACTTTCCCGAATTGATCTTCCACGACATGGACGATCACCACCTCCCCGACGTCTCCCCTTCTTCAATCCGCAAAAGAGCCATAGAGGTCGGCGCCAGAGTCGACGCCCACCAAACTTCTCTCTCCCAATCCAAACCCATTTCCGACAAGCCCGATTTGAACCAGTTTCCGCACCCCGAAACCTCAGACGAAGATTGACGACTCACCACCACTGTTCCATACATTCCTCTCTCAAGTCTCAACACAGGGGATCATCGGGATCATATACAAAACAAACTAAATCAAAATCAAAACGGTTCCCCTCTTCTTGATTTGCTATCTGATATCGTGAGATATAGGCCTCGAATTTGTAACAGAGAACACATGTTAAAAGGATAGTAAAGCTTGTGATTGAATCGCGTACTGTTTTAACTTTTTTCTGCACACATTTTTTTCTTCTTTTCCGATTGGTTTGCACTAATTTTCCATTACTTCTTCTCCCGAAAATGGGTGTTTGAGAAAAAGGAAGAAGTTTGAAAATGAAACTTGAAAGCAGCGGAAATGCGGCGTTGATTGAAGCGAACATAGGAAGATAAGAAGAAGATAAGGATGAGTTTCTTGGGGGACCGCCGTGTGGAGTCCACAAATCAAAGGGTAATGTCGCCGTCGCCGTCGTCATGGATTAAATTGGTGGATGCTTTGCTTACGAAATTGAAACCCCACCTCAGTTCTAAAATTCTCATCTCTTCTAGAAGGTCGGTGGTAATTTTTTTAAAATTTTAATTTTAATTTTTTGTAATAAATTTTGTAACGGCAAAAGCTAAAGCGGAACGACGCTCATAACGAAACGACGGATTTTTTGGGGGTTTTCCAAAGACAATAAATACGACCGACCACTTCGCCAGCTGGCGAATTTTTTTTAATTTATATTATTATTTTATTGGTCCACGTCTCTCCCTTAATTTTCTCAAATTTCAACATGGCTATGTAATAATTTTATTTAGCAACTCTTATGAGTCAAAAAAATTTAATAGCGGTGTTTCTTTCCATTGAATGTAAATAATAATCACTAAAATATTTAATTAAAAGATTAAAGAAGTAAAGGATAGTTGTAGTTGTAGGTATGCTTTCGAATGTACAATTTCTTATCTCTGTTTTAATGATTTAATTTTACGAGTAATAATTGTCTGCTAGAAACAAGGTCAATAAGGCAAATTTCGAAAGGAAGATAATACGACAAAAGAAAAAAATTGCTATTGTTAAATACAGTCGTGCAAAGCTATATAATTGGATAAGTTTGTGATTTTTTTTCTCTAAAGGAATAAGTTTGTGATTATTTAAACAATCATTGCTTTTTATAAAAGGTTTAAACAGATTCGTTTTAATAATTGATGTAGATTTAAAATATATATATTATTAAAAATAAAACTATTTAATTTTTAATATTAAAAACCATAAATATACTAGTCTTACTTAAAAGAAAATTTATATTTTTATCTTAGATACGTGGCGGAATTTGAATCATCGCTTCTAAATTATTTTTCCAAGTGTTTCGCCATATGATACATACAAATTAAGTTAAGGCTTAACACATGTTATTTCTTGAAGAGAGGACATGTAAGTCAATGGATGGAGGTAATCTCTTGAGATGGTGCAAGTCGTCACTTCCATAAATGAGATAAATGAGCTAAAATTTTAAAGTAGCATTATTTTTAAAATTAGTTTGGGGTTTATGATATCTTTAAAAATAGTTTTATTTTTAATAATATTTAAAAAATACTTGAATATACTAATTTGGTTTAAAAAAATTATATTTTTATCTTAGGTTGATGGCCCCTTGGATATGTGTACGTTCCAACTAGAATATGTGTACAAATTAGGTTAAAACTTAATAGATATGTGAAACGAAATTATGGTGCTTATTTGATGTAATTGCTAGTGAAAATCTCTAGGAAATGTTTTGTAAGGAAAGTTCAGTGAATTTGGTTTGAAGTATAATTTTCTATGAAAATATGATAGATGCACTCTCTAGTTGCAATTATGCGTAAGTAAATTATTTGAACTGATCAAAAATAATTTAAGAAGTTTGAATATGATAGTAAATAAAAATATTTGAACTCAAAAAAAAAAAGTAAAAATTGATAACTGAAACAAATGAAAATCTCTAAACCTAAGGAAATAAAGTAAAAGTTTGATGAGAAAGTTATATTAAAATGATAAATTACAAAAATATATATATATATATATATATAATATTCTCACTAATTTAATTGCACAGACTAAAATTCTCTGTGTTTATAATAATTTGTTTTAGGTGGCTAAATATGAAAATGTTTCCAAAGAAAAGTGGTATATTTATGTAATTTTTCGTATAAATCGGCCTTTCGTTTTCTAATGAAGCCCGAAAGTTTTGGACCATGAGGCCAATTGAAGCCCAACTATTTTTTTTGGGCTAACAGCAAACTGAACAGCCTCTCTCTCTCTCTTTTGTATAGGTGGTTTTTTTTTTTCCTCAAAATAA
>NW_019104491.1:4752951-4764423 GCF_001995035.1 Momordica charantia
GTTTAGTTTGATGGTATTATTAAAAAAAAAAACAGATAAGAAGAAAACATATTTACTAAAAAGAAAAACAAACAGTTAAAAAAATGGGTTTGAATTGTTTATTTAATTATTGTAAAGTTATAATTATTTACTGAAAATTACCCCTACATCACCAATGTTTGTGCGATTATTGGGCTCTAGAATAAGCCCAATGAATTAGTCCCTTAATCTAATGTGGGCTCTTGAATTAAGATAATCATTGGAAAAAACTCTAATCATGGAAATCATAAGTAGGACCTTATAAAGCTAAATCAACGATACATTATTAATTTTAGTCCTATTAACCAATTAAATATTAATCTAATTAGTCAAAATTAAACGGTAATTAACATATAACTCTAATTAAGAGGTTGTGAGTTCAACCCCACCCCCACATATTGTAAAAAACAAAAAAAGTAGATAAAGTTACTAGCTAGATACTTTTTTTTTTTAAGTTAAAAATACTACAAATCATCAAATATATGGGAAAAAATCGTATATTAAATTTGTCAATCTTTTAGTTGACTTTCTATTTTAATTAATTAAACAGTAATATATCCCGTGGCTAATTAGTTTTTAATTTCTCTGAAAACAGGTTTACTTTATTATGAAAAAGTTTGAAAACTGTATTTGTTCTTTTAATTTTTGAAATATGATAAAGACTTTAAAACCTTTTTGAAATACAAAAGAAAAAAAATTGCTGAATAAAACTTTTTATTTAAAAAAAGAGGGAATACCCGGGCAGAGATTTGAATCCCCACATATTGTTGAACTAAAAAAAAATATATATATATACACTAAATAGACTATTGATAATGAAGTTGATAGGATTAGTCAATAGTACATTCAAAATTTAACCATTCTTTTAGGACAATATGTGAGGGTGAAAATTCGAGCTTACGACATTTTAATTTTAATTGAATATAACTGTCTTAATCAATTGAATTATACTTAGGTTGACGATCCTTTACTTAAAGTAATTTGATGTATGTCTTTTGAATTTTGATTAACTAGAAACATGAGATATATATAAAAAAAAAAGAAAAAAAAGACAAAGGCTTTTAAAAACTAATCTAGTCAATTAAAACAACTTTCAATAATTGAAGATAATATGTTCAAAGACGCAAACCAGTATTTGTCGATAACCTTTTCTTTTATTTGTCAAGTTTAATTTTTAAAAATATTGTTCGAATAACTTATAAACAATAATATCACTTATATTGCATTTAAGAAAGGATTGCTTGTACTAATAAATAAAGAAGAAGGGATTACTCTATTTATTATAAATAATAATAGATCATCTATGGAACGCGCGTAATTTTCATTAAAGAAAAAAATAAGTCTTTGATTAACTTTTTATTTGAAAAATAGTAGACCATTTTGAAAACAATTTGTAAAGAAATTTTAAGTTTATTTTTTCCATAAATATATAATATCATCCTTAATATATGTGTCATTTTTAATTTTTTTAATACAATCATATGCAAAGATATAACCTAAGTTAAGCTAGGTTTGGATTGAGCATATCATTTTTTTATCTCGTCTCTTATCGTACCGTGATTTTAATTTTAATCTTAATTTATCATTATTCTTCTTTATTTATTACCGTTTGTTTCATATACTTTCCTCATTTTTTTTAAACACTTACAATTTGTAAAACAAAATCAAAATCAAAAGTTTAAGAACTTACTTTTCTTATTTTTAAAATCTGATTTAAATTTTAAAAAATAGATAAGAAAACAAATAGACACACATTAAAGTAGGATTTGCAAGCTTAATTTTTAAAATTAAACAGAGCTCAAGTAAATGGTTTGATATTAACAAACAGTTTCATTACGATTGAATATTATATCTTAATTAACTCTATTAGATGTCCATTTGTAAAATAAAATCCATTTATTTATTTCACTTGACACATCATCTAATAACCTATTCAAATCAAAATAACAGGAAATTTAACATATCTTTAAATTTTAATTTAGTTCACATCATTGGACTTAGTTTTGATATAGTTTCTGTTTTTAATTTTTTTTTGAATTTAGTGGTTATAGTTTGAGCTTAATTTCAATTGACTTATTTTCTTATTAAATTTAACGAAATTTCTTTTCACTATTTTTTATCCACCAAAATTCACCTCTTTTTCCAAACTTGTAGTATGCTCCAGATCCTAATACAATCCAACTAATAGAATGAATCAAATAAAAAATATTGACAAATTAAAAATAATTGAGCGGAAAGGCTACAGAGAAAATCGTTAATTTAACTTTAATATATAATATATATGATGTTAAATTTCAATGTCATAATTTTTGTTAAGAATGAAAAGTCGTATTTACAGTAAAAGAGTAAATTGAATATCTGATGAATAAAAAGAAAAGTATGAAATGATTAAATTTGAAGAGGGGTTACGTGGGAAATGTGTGGGGCATAGACACGTGCAAATGATGGCCGTGTCCTCCCTTAATGATGGATTCCCACCGCTTCTTCCACTGTGTGGGCCCCACCCCCTATGAATCATATCATGCCAATTGCCACCACCAAAATCACACCTCATTTTTACTTTTCTTTTCTTCTCAACACCAAACAAAAACAAATTTCTGAAAGATCAAGTATAAGATTTAAGATTCCTACAGCATGGAATTATTGGGTTAACGGACACGTTCAAAATTCAATTTTGTCGATGCTAAAATTACTCTCTCAAACGTGTTGTAACGCTTCACAGGGAAAGAGGAGAAAAAGAAGAGGGAGGTTAGATAAACAAATTTAAAATTGAGAAAGAAATGATTCGAAGGAGAAAATAGAGTCAAGGGTGATGATGGTACTAAATTCAACAATTGAAATGATGATTAACAGTTATTCATTCCCCCGCATTCATCTCAATATCTTTAAACAACTAATCATTGATTGGATTTCGTAGTGGTAAAAGAAAGAAAGAAAGAGCTGGTAGTCTCACCTCTCACCGTGCGCCCTCCATCCAACTTTACTACTTCCTTACTTGTCTCCATTATTATGATTTATGACGCAACTTCCCTGCAAACATATCACTCACTTTCGCCGGGAGGAAAATTAATCATTCTTTCTTTTCCTTCCACCAATCAACACTTCCAAACCAACCTCATTTTCTTTATTCAATTCAATACATAAATATACCTATATTTTACTCAATTCCATTTTACCTCTCATCTCAACATCCACTATACTACCTTCATACTGCAACTGCAGCTCACTCTATTTTCGTTAAAGTCGGAGGTTTCATCTTGGAATATGTATGTTATTAGCATAGCTCGTGTCTATCACGTTTGGAATAAATAAGTCTCTAAAATATCTCGAGTGGCAAATTTTTGTGTCATTAAAATATGGTTTTATTTCATTCATTGCTAAAAGATTATATATATCCATTACTACATAAGTGAAGGTTTTATTATTTTATATAACTGGTGATAGTTAAAGTAGCAAAATAATAATAATAATAATAATAATAGGGAGAAGAATTTTCAAAAAATAGCAACTACTTTTTAATTTTGTCAAAATTTAGAAGCCCAACCCACACCTGAAATGAGTTAAAATCAGAGAAAGGACAAAAGTTTTAGGAAAGAGAATTAACTTTTTTCAACGTTTTTGAGGCGAGAATAAGGTGAAATAGAATAATTTTTAAAATTTAAAATAATAGTAATTTTAGTAACTAATTCCTTATTTGAAAATCACCTACAAATTGATCGAATCACTTAAATAATTTGGATTTTTCTAAAGTTAGAAGTAATTCTGACCATAATACAAATAATTTTAATCCTATCAAAAACGACTCCCAAAACAATAGCGAGAATCTGTCAGAATATATATATATATATTAGTTAGCAAGAATTTATCCATTTTTTTCTATGTGATTTATTTATATATTTTATTAATTTACAAATTCAACTAATATTTTTTATTCAGTAACGAATCGTTGACAAGCTAAACATAGCTCTAACACCCAAACCTAGTTTAATTGATTAAGACATCTATCTTTTTTATAAAAAAAAAATAATTGTGTATCTAATAATTGTTATTTATTTGATTACTATTTTAAATTTAGAAAATTTTAATAAACAACATCAATATGTTTTAATTCAAGAAATTTTGTAGTAAACAACATGGCTAAAATAACATTTTTATTACGATAATTGACTTCATTCCAATTAATTTTTGTTATGATTATTCATCCTCGTAACAAAACATGCTTAAATAAGGGTAAAATTGAGATTTTCTTTGATGGTAATAGAATTAAGGTTATAAATATATAGTTTGAATAGGTCAATTTTTTATTTATTCTAGTTCTCCTCAAATATGTGGGAGTGAAGAATTCGAACTCATGATATTTTGGTTGGAGACATAGGTGCTTTAATCAATTTAGCTATGCTCGATTTAGCCCAGATGTCTTTGTACATGTTCTTAGAAAAATAACTAATATCATCTACCTTATATATTTTTTATGTGATTAATAAATAGACATTCAAAACTCTTGATTAGTGAATGAGGATATATATTATGGCTCATATTTAATTAGAAAAATAAAATAAAATTTCACCTCTTTGAATGTACGTAATCTATCAATTAAACAAATAAAATCATCACAAGTGCAAAGAAAAAGATCAGAGATGAGAAACCACTCCAAATGAGCTTTTAAGACTTCGCATTAAAATGAAAGAAATTTTAATATTATTCATGTATTAGACATTATAATGAAACAAGCATTTTAAAAACTTAATAGGTATTGTGATATTAACCATGATATTAAGCTTATCAGCTTTGAGATTAGGTTTTTTTAATTATGTGAACAGTACGGACTAATTTTTTTCTTTTTGTAATTCTACTTTTTCAATGTTGATCACTTTTTTTTTTCTTTTTTTTTTGTTGTTGCAATTTTTGATCTAAGGCTACATGCTTGAAAATTCAAGTAGGTTCGATGATAAACTTTTTGGTGGAGTGTTGAAGTTTGAATAGGGAGGTAGTTGATTTCTTTACTCAATCTATCCACTCGCTCTATCTTTTATGATTGATTTTGAATTGATGATAGTTACCGTTCTCTATCCCTGGAAGAATTATTATCTACAACTCGCTAGTATTTCACATCATATATTATTTTTTCTAATTAATTAGATAATAAGTATGCACACTTAAAATTTTGATAAGCAAACCGGTGTAACTTAATTATAACAATTCCAAGGTGGGGTGTGTTAATTAGTGTTATTTATTTTGGTTAAGAGTAAAATGGTCTATTTGTTTTTGTCTATTTAAACTTTACTCTCAAATCTAATCCTTTAGATTGGTTAGCTGTTTTTCCATATCAATTTATAAACAATTATAAAAGAAGGTAAATGAAGAAAAATATATTAATTAGTAGAATACAAATATATAATGAGCAGCACACGTGTCCTGTATCGTACACATGATTTATTTGCCTTTTAAAAATCCGGCCCTTCATCCACACGTGAGTCAGCAGATCCCCTTTTGATCAAAAGTTGGTTAGACTCTAATCAAATCATAGTTACCCTTACAGCAAGAAAATTAATTACATTTACAACACTATTCACCGTTGCCGACCAAGTAAAATCAAGAAAGACGCCGTTAAAAACGGTGCAGCTGGCGCACGGAGAAGCGTGCAAAGAAGAAAGAAAAATAATATATATACATTCTAAATTTTTAATATAATAGGGACTGTGTGTATATTTGGGAAATTGGGTCAACAGTTCCCAAAGAAGTGTGTGGTTTTTCGGGAATATTGAAATCCAGATTGAGGGTTTGTTTTGTTTGTTTGTTTTCAGTGATTTTTTTTTCTTATTTATTTTCCTACCACACAAAGAAAAGACGACGGCTTTCACTTCGTTTTCTATTGCCTTTTAATTTAATAATAATAATATTGTGTTGGATTTGTTTGGTTATCCTTCTGTCTACCACCGTATCTAATAATAATAAAAAAAAAGGGTAAAAAGAGTTTGGCAATGGCATTCCCATTTTGAAGTTTTGGGATTGGAGGAATTATATTTTTGTTTTTGGTGCTTGCTTCCACCTTTATGGTAAAAAGCTTAAGAGAGAGAAAGAGGCCACCGAAAAGCATACACACCTTATCATGAAAGTGAGAAAAAAACGACCCGATTTGACTACCCAACCCACATACTACTCACTCTCACACCCACATCCACATGCATTGCAGCTCATTCAAAAATCCTCTCTCTTTTGCAAAAATATCCTCAAGTCAACCTCACCTCATCATTTGGTCTTGCTTCTTCCAAGCACCACCTCATTTCCCACTTTCTTTTACCAATTACACCTTTTTTTTTTGTTAGGGGAAGAAGGGAGGGAAAAAAAATATATAATCTTGTTTGGTGTTGGTGTTGGTGTGTATATAATTAGAGGAGGGTGTGTGTTTGGTGTGAGTGTTGAGCATGGGATTAAGCATGAAGGTGCATCAGTTTGCACGTGGGTTTTGGGAGGCGCACGAACCGTCCCTCACGCTTGGCTGCAAGCGCTTACGCCCCCTCGCACCCAAGCTTCAACAACCGCCCACCTCAGATCTCACAACTGCTGCCACCACTACAACGACGCTCACCACTTTCGACCTCAAGACCTTCATCAGGCCCGATTGTGGCCCCAGAAAACTTGGTTCTTCCTCTGACCACAACAAAGATTCTTCTTCATCTTCTTCCCCCCAGGTACTACTACTACTACTAAGTACTACCAGCTGCCTCGTGTAGTACTTTTGTTTCGTACGTCTAACGGTGTAAAACTAGGTGGAGACGCACCCCGGGGGTACGAGGTGGAATCCCACGCAAGAACAGATTGGGATACTGGAGACGCTTTATAGGAGAGGAATGAGGACTCCCAATGCGCAGCAGATCGAGCACATCACCGCCCAGCTCGGCAACTACGGCAAGATCGAAGGCAAGAATGTGTTTTATTGGTTTCAGAACCACAAAGCAAGAGAGCGTCAGAAACAGAAGCGCAACAGTCTCGGTCTCACTCACACCCCCCGAACACCCTCCAACCCAATCCCCTTCCACTCTCAGGTATATATCGAACATCGAACTCATAACTTCTTGATTTGAGATACATGTCAATTAATATTGGATTATGTTGATTCTATGTTATATACAAGTTTGGAACATAAAAATTTCCACTTTCCATACTATATTAAATTACTACCAAAAACCTAAAGTAGAGTACAATGTATTTAATTATTTATTTATGTTTGGACGCTTCTTATGTAGTAATTCCAAAGATACTATATTAATATTTATTATTATCGCAAAGCTCAATGGTGATTCTCTCTGTTGATTGTTTGTTGTTTGGTGTTTCAGGAAGAGGAAGATAGTCCGTACAAGAGGAAGTGCAGGAGCTGGGGGTTTGAGTGTTTGGTAGAAGATAGTGGTATATTGTGTAAAAAGGAGGAAGGAGATAGGACTCTGGAGTTATTCCCGTTGCACCCAGAAGGCAGATCATGAACAATCAAGGGTTTTGGGGGAAATTCCCAACAAAATTTCAGCTTTAATTGGTTTCATCTCTCTGCTTTTCTAAGTGCTTTTTTTTAGTTATTTCTCTAGCTCTTTCTTTTTCTTCTTCTTTCTGCGTGTTTCGATAAAGAAGAAACAAAGAAAGGCCAACAAAAGTAGTCTCTTTGTACTGATCATCTACCACTTCCGATTCTTCTTTCTTTATCCCTACTACCTAACTTTGAACCCAAAGCAAATGGACTACCTAATTGGTCTTCTTCTTCTTCTTCTTCTTCTTCTTCTTTTTTGACAATGAGAACTTGTTAAAATCGAAGCTTTTAGGTTTAAAGTGGACACCTATCGACACTGAAGTCCACGAGCCTACATCCCTTTCTTGTTTTTCTTAACCCCCTTTTTCTCTTTTTTTCTCGGATTTCAAACCCTTCACTTTTCCTCTCTAACATCTCATTAAATTTAAAATGTAAAAATTATTAATAATAATGTACCATTTAGAAAAGATTTTCATGCCCATCAAAATATATTTCAACGGATTAAGACATATATCTACCGATGGAGATTCAAATTAAATCTATTCAAATTAAATCTATCTACCCCTACCAAGAAAAAGAGAACTTTCATAAAGTGGCATATCAACCCATCTCGGGACATGAATTCTCTATTATTACTATATTTTTTTTTTTAATTTTTGGGCCAATTGTTGTAAATTGTGACATGCATGTAGTTTAGTGTGACAGAACATAAGTGGTAAGTGGGGGCCAATAGTTTTGGAGGGAAAGTTCCAACGCCAAGTTTGAAAACAGAAAAAATAAAAAAAGTTGAAAAAAAGTGAAAGGAAATTAACATGGTTTCTAGTGTCCATTAATTTCAAATATGATTGATGATTGAAATTAATAGGGCAAAATAACTTGCTAGGGCTTCAGAAAGATATATAATTGTCAAATTCATCGATCCTTGTCCATTAGCACAACTGACAATCTGTTCACAATGATGATCGATGATAGGGGATATTTAATTTAGCTAATAAAACAAAATATTGTAATTTTTTCACATCTATATTCTTCTGTCATCGTCTAATCTCAGATGCAGAGGATATGTCATTTATGAATTTGGTTTACTTTCTTACATGTAATTTTAAGATACTCGTTTTGGTGTCACAATATTTTTAATTTTGGTTCATTTTAATCCCAATATATGTAAGAAATTCATTTTGATGTCCTTATATATTTTCAACTTTGGTTCATTTTATTTTGGTGTCCTCATACTTTCAATTTTGATTTATTTTAATCCCGATATACTTTTAAGATGTTCATTTTGTTGTCCCTATACTTTTAAAAGTTGACTATTTCAGTCTCTTAATTTTTAATATCATTTTTTCTATCATAAATTTAACACAATACTATACTCAATATATTTCTTGAAATATATATAACAATGACTTTATATTAAAGAGTTTTTGTTATACGTAGAATTTATGTGAAAATTTTGAAAAATAGGAACTAAAATTAATGACACATTTTAATAGTAGAGGATCAAAATGAACATTTTTAAAAATAAAACTAAAATGGGCCACCAAAGTTGAAAATACAAATAGCAAAATGAACCGATCAAAATGAACTAAAGCTGGCTCATTGAATAATTTATCCAAATCAAATGGAAAGAAAAACCACAACCCAAAATTCACGCTCAAAATCAAGCAAGGAAGAAAGCCAAATATAAGAACTAAACAATTAAATTCAAAGAAAAACACAAAACACGACCATAAAAATTAGCATTTAGAAAAGAAATAAAAAAGGTAAAAACAACAACAAAAACCACACTGAACCATTAGAATAAATTAAATTCATCATTTATCGAACTTTAAGATTCAATCAGATGAAAATAAACAAATTTGAAGACTAAATCTGAACCATTCTACTAATTGAAAGTGGAAAAGAAAATTAAAATTGTCCACATTAGATACTAGAGAAATAGTAAGAAGTTGAAATGATATCCACAATTGCAAACGATGTGCACATGATTTTCTAGGATGCACATATAGCCTTACGCAAGGTATGTTTGTCATTTTCCTAACTTTAGTTATGTCTTTGATTTTGATCCTTGAAATATTCAATGTATTCTCTTTATATAATAATAATAATATTATTATTGTCAGGAAAATATCTGTCATATAAAAAGTCCTTCCTATACATTAGACTCATTTGATTACATAATTCTATCCTCAAGTAGTTATAGGCACCTGCAATTGAAAAAATTAAATAGTAATCGAAGTTATTATAAAGGTATTTTTTATTTCCTTTAGTACTGGAAAGGGGATTTGAACTCACAGTCTCTTGGAGGCATATGCTAATTACCACTGAACTATGCTCGCTTTGACAGTTATTATAAAGGTTTATTGTAACAAAATTTACAATATAAAATTAAGTCTAAGATTGAACTTAAAAAAAATTAAATCTAAGATTAACCTTTAGTTCATGTTACATAAAGTTTTGCTTTCATATCTAAAAGTATTTTAAAAAATACATAATTAGAACATGTGTTTAAGGCAAAAATATATATTTTGATGTCAAATGTTGGATATTTTTTTTTATTTAGTTTCGAATATTTTAAAAAAATTTCGATTTACTCCCTAATTATACATTTTTGACATTTTAAAGTATGTCCAATAAATATAGCAAAACTGGCGGATTATAAGCTTATATGACATAATATTTACTTATTTTGCAAAGTGTAGAAGATAGAAACTAGACTACTTCAGAAAGAAAAATTTTAAATTTCTTCCAATTTTTTAGAAATTTAAATATAAATAAAAACTTGTAGGTCATAAATGACCTAAATTAATCATCATTTAAATTTCTACTAGTATCTAACTATCCTGCCCTATAAACTTATCATTGCTCAATTTTAATTATACATCAACCTGAAGTGTAAACTTTAAAATTCTTAAAAATTAAGGACTAAATTGAAATAAAAATTATGGAAAAGCTGTATAAATTTCAGTGAAGAACATTTTAATTATTGAAAAAAAGGAAGGGTATTATTGTCTATATCCACTGTACGTTTGACAATTGAGCGACTTTTGTGCATGCATGAGGCATTATTAACAAATAGGTAAAGTAAGATCCTTCTTGCGTAATTGAATAAAAATACAATTATTATTATTATTATTAATGGGTTTTTTTTTCCTTTTTATTATTTTGAAAAAGAAAAGTATGAGATTCTGAAATGATTATTGGGTATTTATCTTTATTTGGTGCATAATATTAAAAATTGGACTTTGGCCAAAAAAAGAAGAGCATTTCAATTTTCAACCAAAAAAAGAAGGAAAAAAAAAGGACTTTGGCCAGTTGATCAATCAAGTAGATCGTGTTAGATCCTGGTGGGCCACGTGTCTAATCATATTTTCGCATCCTAACAAACAAATCTTGACCTATTTATCCATACTTCCTCATCATTTTTCAAATTTATTCACATCATTTTTTTTATTTGTATGATTGAATAAATAATCGGTTAATGTACTAAAGATTAAGGTTTTGAACCTCGAACTCACAATTATGGTGTTGTATTAAAGAATAATAAAAGTTGGAGAATTATTTTTAGGAATGTTTTAGATAGTGTTGTTCATACAAGATTTCTTTAGATGAGGTGACACATCAATTCAAGACTCAAGACGCTAATGCTTGTGCAAAGGCGACTTCTTGCACGAATAACCTCACACCGTATATGGTGCTCGATCGTATGATCTCTAAAACTTGAGTTAAAACTTAGTTCGAATTGGTGTGTCAAGTCAAAACTTAATTAGGTTGCATAAAAATTGTATTCTTTGTGCGAGGAGTTGATTTCACATTTTATAAGGGAGCTTTGGAACGTTTATCTCTAATCCATTCTATGTCTTGTATTTGTTAACTATAATGTGGTTGGTGGTTTTACAATTTTATTAACAAACCTTGTTAACAACTTGGTAATT
>NW_019104491.1:4767108-4780042 GCF_001995035.1 Momordica charantia
TTTTTTTTTATTTTAAAACCCTTCTTAAATTCACAGATAATGTTCGATCATAATGGTTCATAAAGGTCTGGATTTTTTGTTTTGTTGAACTAAGAACAAGCTTGTTGAATGGAAATTCTGTTTTTTCCTTAATGATGAAGCTGATGTTTATTATGGCCTATTATATATCTTAGCTTGCGGAGATTAATGAAAAAAATGCTTTCCTCTAAGAATCTCTTTGTAGCAATTACATCTGAGAGGTAACACGAGACGTGGAAGATGAGCTTGGAAACCTATATTTTTGGAGTTGGACGCCCACAAAGCACATAGCTGCAATCAAAATTATGGGTCAAATGATTTGTTGACTAAGTATGCCCTATCTATATGCACTTTGCTCTGTTTCAATGTCTTGGAGTCGTGAGTATCACTGGTTAAATATTTCGGCAAGTTGCCATGGGAAACTTAACAATGTAGTTTTTTCGCAAAACGAGTTTCATAGACATAAAAAGTAACTCTTATTCACTATTTGGATCTGCTAGCTTCTGATATTTCTCCTAGTTCTGAGTATATTTCAAAGATTATTCCCTTGGCGAAGCAAAAATAGGAAGATTGCTTGGAAAGGAAACTGGCCATCTCTTTGATCTATCCTCTAATAATAAATATATTCCCCAGTTCCCCTTAGTTTTCCTTTAGATGTAGAGCAATTGACAATTCGACTTTTGTCAAAGAAAATTGGAGCAATCATGCAACTTCCAGCCTGTTGGCTGGAAGATTGGTCGTGTCACTTTCCTGTGTATTTTAAGTGTTCTCTTCATTAGAAAATTTCTGGTAAAGTCTCTCTCCCATGCACCATGCATGCATGTTTGCATAAACTCTTGAATATGGTTGTATATTTCAGTAGAACTATGATGACGACCAAGATTTTTACATTGTATTCTCATTCGTAGAAAGAAATATTTACTCTCTCATTCTCTGTGGCTTTTGTTGTTTGCAAAGCTAAAGTCCTCTGGTTAAATTCTTGGAACACAATCTGCTGGCTTATATGGATGAGAGAAATAGAAGGCTTTTTGTAGATGTGATCATGTAACCAGGGAATTGGGATGATTTATTCATTTAATTACTGTTCTGGCTTAAAATTGCAGCTCTCTTGATAAAAATTTCAGTAATGACTCTTCCTACCATTCATGACCATTGGTAATCTTTTTCATAACCCTTGGCTTAGGTTTGGATTGTCTTATCTCCCACTCTTTTAGTATTATTCTCCCCTTAAATATAAATGTGTTTCCTCTAAGAAACAAAAATATTGTCATCTGAATTTTGCAGATTTGATTTTAGTTCTTTTTTTCTCCAAAAAATTTTGTTATTATAGTTTTATTCCGTTTAACTCTTTCTTCATACGTTTATTTGAATATAGCTTGTAAAATCCCTCTCATCTGTGTGGATATGATATCTGATATCTATACATCGTGGCAATCACCATGGTGGTCAAAGGGTCAACTCAGAAATTTTGAGGTTCAGGGGCTAGTTATCCTATGAGTTTAATCTAGATAGATGACACTTGAATGTCCAAATACCTGCTGTAAATTGCCCTCTAGAATCTAAACCGTCTCCCCCTTTGAGGTTCCCCCATCTCCTCTTTTCTTTATGGATGCATTGTGTCGTATGATTCCTACGGCATGCTTCATTTTTATTATTTACCAGTGTATTTGATGACTTTCTGGTGTTCCCAAGCTCAGAGATTGAGCCTTTGTTTTTGTTGATAATGGTTCCTGCTGTAATTCTAAGCATTAACGTGGACACTATATCAAAGAATGGCTAGTTTAAATGATTACAAATTGGAAGTAACTGAAGATGCAGAGATGACAGAGAAAGATGTGAATCATTTTTGTGCGTTCACGTTATTCGTGTATTCTTTCTATTATGAGAAAAGAAGGTCTACCGTGGCTCTCCTTGAATAGGTTGGATTTGGTTATCACCACCACTTTCCCCTGAATATGGTCTGATAAGTTCTCTTTGGTGCTTTTTCGTCTCCTTGTAATTGCTTCTTTACTACATGGGTGCTTTCGGGATGGACCGAACTGAAGTTTCACACTCTGAGTCGCTGAGACTTTGAAGACAAGTTTCGGAGGGAGTTTAAGGAGTGTTTCTCTGCTGCTGCTGCATGACATCCCAGCTGATGATTTAGATTGCGTTTCTGAATGATGGACTAGTCGCATGAGGGTACGTGGGCTGCTTGACAAATTTAACGTTCATTGGCCTTGCGTTTTGGAGACAGCTAGATTTGTCATTTTGGCGTGGAAGCGTAAGACATTTTCGAATATATATATCATGCTGTTATGCGTTTTTGGTATTGACCCTTGTGAATTTCATTGGTTGCCTTTACATTATGTAGATATTAAGTTGTCCTGTAATTGCCAATGTCCAACCGACACCTAGGAAACAGCATTTACCTTCGAACACGTGGATTGTGAAGAAAGTGGACACAATTAAAATAAGATAACTATTTGATGTTTATCTTATCACTTATCAGACACGCGTCTTTGTTTGTGAAGTCTCTGCGAAATTGCATATATTTTCCCTTTCGGATTTTAGTATTTCTATACTAATTATTTGATTACCACTTGCTGCCAAACATTAATCTTCTTCTTTGTACAATGATTGGAGTGCCGGTGACTTCCCACGTGCGAGGCTTAAGCTGCGAGCAAATGCTTTACTTATGGACGAGGACTTGATAGGTATCAAACTCACCTTATGGATCAAGTTTCCTGGTAACTGTTAAGACAGCTCAAACAAGTTTACTGATGACCAGAAAATCTTGAGCTCGGATATAATGATGCAGGGACAGAGAGAAGTATTTAAGTTTCACCAAGTAATTTTTAGCCTTATTTGCTCTGGATATTAAGATTTAATGGCTGGAGTACTTCCCGGTAAATATTAACTTTTGCCTATTTTAACTTTTACAATACGCTCTTCTTTCTTTCCTCTTTTTGTGGATAGAAGAGGAATTTTAAATGTAGATTAAATGAATTGGATTTTGTTTGTTGCCAGTAGATTAATACCATACCTGCCTGTTCCTTATTTTATTTTTTCAACCTACTGTCTTAAACACCAGGATGAGTCTATTTGTTTTATTTATAAGGCTAGTGGAAGAGTGACATTTTAAATTGCATCAGATGCTTGGTATGCTTGCTTGCTTGCTGTGGTATCCTTTCTGTTGATGGTGAAGTTAGTAAATATTTTTGGGTTCACTCTAGTATCTATTTGTAGATCACGGGCAATTCTTAGACAGTTTACTTTCAAAATCTCCAACTGTATATGCAAAGTTCAATGAAACTTAATGATGAAAAGGGCCTTTTTCTTTTATTGTCTATTGCTGTGAGTTGCATTTTTTAAGCTGGTAGTTGAGAAAACTCCATTGTGATATTATTATTTTGCAGTTATGGGTGAATGACCTTTCCATCCAGTACACCTATGCATCATTTTTACCCTTCTTGCTTAGTGTACTGATTAAAACTCCTAGATGGTTTGGTAAGTATATTTACTGCAACATTTGCAGAAGAAAGGGATTGACATGTCAGTTTTCAGTGATTATTGCAGCAGGCGCCTTTTCATTTGTTGTACCAATTTCATCCTCCCCCCACCTTTTTCTTTTTCTAAAATTATTATTATTTAAAGTTCTTGGCTGATAGGTGGGATTGATTAACGCAATTTTCTGCTGTTTGATTATTGACAAAAGTTGGCGCCAGTTTTCTTTCTTTGACACATTCATTTTGATTAAATTTCAATCTTCTTTGTACTCATTTTGAGAAGAAAAATGGTAAGTGACAAAGATGCCCACTTATAATGGTGGGTTAGGAGAGAGGCAATCTTGCTTCCCCTCTGGTTTGGCTTGATAATTATATCTTCAGCCGTTTTCCTTTCTCATTAGTCATGGTGAAAAAAAAAAAAGTGACCCATCTCATCTCAAGTGCCTGCAAAATCCCCTCAATCTCTGGGTTTGGCAGATCCATTATTTTGGGTCACTTGAATTTTTCCTTTTTGTAAATATATTCAATCTGCAATTACTACACCACACCCACTCAGCGAAGAGTAGGAAAATGGATTTAAGATGGTAATTATAGGAGATTATTATTGGGTTTAATTGTTCCAACTTGACAACTAACCACTTGTTTTTACCTCAGTTCACAAGTAGGTTCTTTATTGAAAGGGTCAACTTGTAACACCACCATCAGACTCTCTCTCTCTCTCTCTCTCTATGTGGGTGCATGATTGAGGCCTCATATTTTAAATTGATATATTATTTAAACTAAGCATCTAGATTAGATTTCATAAGCTGAGGCGTCTGGGTTGTTGATTAGCTAAACGCTTAGGTTTGGCCATATATTTCTCCAATTAGTCAAAAGCATTGAAATTTTCTAAATATTCTCGTTGGTGGGAGAATCGTCATCTCGTTATCATAATTAGTACTTGTGATTATTATTATTATTATTATTATTCTAAAAAAGAAGGGCCAAAACAAAACTTGCAATTTCCCCCTTGAGGAGCTGTTAAGCATTTGGTTTTTACAAGCAAACCCATATGGACAAATTGCTATCATATTGTGTGGCCTCATTTTATGGCATAAAAAAATACAGGGTATATGGGAAAAGCAAAGCAAAGCAAAGCAAAGCAAACCCACATTTCAAAGACAGTAACAAATTAAAAAAAAAAAAGGAGAAAAGAAAGTGGCAATACAACCAAAACCATAAAGAATCAAATAGGCCCACAATTCTAACCCAACTTCCCTTTTCAAATGAATGGAAAAGGGAAGTTGGGTTAGAATCTGGCCTAATACTCAACTAGCCTCACCCTTTCACACTTGTTTAAGCAAAAGGGAGGCCTGGACGCGTAACGTTTACCCACTGGGAAAAAAACAATCCCATCCAGACGCATGTACGATTCATTCTGTATTTGCCAAATTTTTACGTTACACGAGGAGAAGGAGAAGGAGAAGGAGAATTGGTGTGTATTAGTTGGGTCATTATTTTGAATGATTGTGATTAACATTTGTTTGACCACGTGATGGGTGAAGAAAACCCCATTAATAGATGGTCAAAAATTACACACAAACAGCCCTGGCAAAGAAAGGAAACGAAATCTCAAGTTTAGGAATGGGACCCATCAAAGGAAAAGGGAAAAAGGATCTGCGCCCACGTTTATGATCTTTGCTTTGCTCATATTTCACAACCCTAATTCACAGTAGAGAGAGAGAGAGAGAGAGAGAGAGAGAGAGAGAGAAGGGCGGAGGATCGGAGGAAGGGGGCTGCGGTGGCGTGAGGGGAAATTGACAGAAAAGAGAGAGAGAAGTGGGAATTGGGCAACTGGGTGGGGCTGTGGCTGTGGCTGTGGCTGTGGCTGTCTACGGCGGACATTGGGGGGCGGGTCTTTTCTGGTTCTTTTTTTTTTGTTTAATTTTCTTGCGTGTTTAGAGATAGAGAGAGAAAAGATTAATGCAGAGAGAGAAATTTTTTTGGAAGATGGAGACCCCTGAACCTGAGGCCTGAGCCATTTGGTAAGCGGCCCAACAGGACACAACACTTTTATTTTTATTATTATTATTATTTTTATTTTGAAATTTATTAAATTCTTTGTCTGGAAATGGGAACGGCCTGCCCTTGTGTCTGTGGACTGTTACTCTCTCTCCTTTTCTTCTGGGTTAATTCTTAAATTAAAGATTACTGCCCTCTTTAATCTCCATTTCTTGGACATGGTCTTTTGTCTACCTCACATCCCCCACCTTTCCCTCACCCATTACTCGGTGGGTTTTGTTAGCTCGCACTTTCATCGAGGGGGCGATTCACAAAGATAAAGCTTTCTCCTTCACTTCCATTTAGGGATTACTTGTTGGGTTTTCATCCGAGATCGTTCTTCGTAGATCGGACCCCCTTTTCTTTTCAAAAAATTTCCATCTGTTCGGTAAGTTTTCTGGGTTTTCTCTCATCGTCTTGTCTTCTCTCTTCTTCGTTGATCGGTTCTCGATGATCGATGATTCAATAATCAAATGTTTGATCTTCTCGGTTATCATCTTCTTTCCTGGTGAAGGTTTTTAATGCGACGGCAAAATTAGCGGATAACTTGATTACTGCTCAAACATCATATTGTTCTTACGTTTTCTTTCTTTCTTTCTTTCTTTTTTTTTTTTTTGTTTCTTTTCGTTTGGATTTTGTTAGAGGTTGTATCGAGGGGAAAAAGGGTTTGCCTTTTGACTTCTTCAATCTTAATTCTGAACTAATCCTATCGGCGACTTCGGCGACGATGGTTGTAATCACGCCAAAATTATGGATATAAGTTGAGCGGCCTTGATTTCTCCGCCTTCAACAGTGCTGTTTTCTAGGTTGTTTGAAGTAGAAAGCTCTCATTTTCAGTTGTTTTGATCATAGTTGGGGTTAAGTTGTTTGCCTAATTTGCGAGAGTCTGATTTTGTCGATTCTTGGATTCAGTTGTGTGGCTATTGTACCTTATCGTTTCTCCTCTTGTGGGTGGGATGTGTTTATGATGTTTCGCTGAGTTCGAACTCTGAAATTTTTGGTTCATTTGCCCATTTGGCATTGGGACAGTTGCTGGACAAGATGCAAATTTGTACTATTTCATGATATTAATGTGGAATGTCGCCATTGTTGTCAGCCTTCTTCTAGGGATAGAAACATGTAAATGAATATCTTACTCTGCAATTGCTTGCATGTCAGAGAAGTGGGATATTGCAACTGTGTGTAATATAACATTTTGGTTTTGAATGGTTTCTCCATATTCTCTCGTTTTCTTCCTTTCGTTAATATGATGTTATAAAACTTTCCATGCGTAATTGAGACTGCAATTTCTCGCAGGTATTGGACAGTTGACCTGTAAGATGCTATTTAGCATTTAGAAAATGTTGCAAACTTCCAGTCTTACATTGTTTCAACTGCCAGAATCAGTGTTTCTTTACTTTTGACCCAATATTCTAGTTTTTGTTATCTTCTCACAATTTGGAATTTGCCCTTACTGATTAAGTTTCATTTCTAGCCGATTGGTCAACTCATGTATTAGAGCATTGTAGGTTTTAAAATATTCTAAATTTTCTAATACTCATATTACTTGCTAAGTACTAAGTGAAATAAATTGAAGGTTAATTGCTATGAAGGTTAAAAGCATTTAGACAATGTTGCAAACTTCCAGTGTTACATTGTTTCAAGTGTCCCAAAATGAGTGTTGCTTAGTTTTTGGCTATTTGCTTGAATTGCTATGGCTAACCTGACCATTAAGCTGGAGTCTGGAGCAGAGAAAATGAATATTGCTTAGTGAAAACTTGGGCTGTTGAGGTCAATCATTTTGGGGAATGAAGCTCTAACTTTGTGATTTATTTGTCATTTAAGATGCACCTTTTGTCCATTCATTTTTGGGCCACATTCCTGTACTCGTTTAGAAATTGTTATGATTGCTATCAAATTGTATTTGGTAATTTGTGCAAGCATCTAGTGTTTTCGTGCCAGCAAAACTATTATGTTTGATCTTTGAGTTTATTTATCTATCAGATCTTAAAAGTTAATTTTTAATGTTGTATGAAGCTTTGAAACTGCTTCTTCTAATTGGCTCTCTGTTCCATTTGTTTTCAGATTCAATCAAGTTTATGTGACTTGGTTTGTTGTTTGGGAAACTTTGTTGACTTGGCTCATTTTCGATAGGGAAATTTACATTTTCTCTAATGCAAGGGCAAAGGAGTAGTGTTGGTTCCTTGTCAGAAACCATAAACTTTGAACATGGATCTTCATCAAATAATCCTGGTAACCAGCCAGTTTACTGGAATAACATGTGGAATCCGGCAGAAAACCGGATACAAGAATATTTACTACCTACTTCTGATATAAATACTGGATATGTGAGTTCTGTGAGCCATGAGCAACGAAGTTTAAGTAGATGGAATTTGGGGGAACCTAGCTCTTGTGATATGCAAACCGAGGCGATACCTGATGAGCAGAAAGCTGAGCTTGGATGGTCTTCAATGACTCGTGATGCAGATGGTCCCGTTACGGAAAACCGACTCTGTGAACCATCAAATAATCCTTCACTGGGTCATGTGAATCTGAGCCCACTGATTATACAAAATTCCAATTCTAATGCTATTCCTCATAATCTCAACTTAAATGCAAGTTTTGCAAGTCATGGAGGTGACAGTAGCAGAGTTAATGAAGGTTCTAATATGTACAAATCTAGTGGTCCGGAAGAAGGGAGTATTTTATGTTCCAGTGCATCTGATCCTCTTTTACTTCCTTCTGGAACTAGTGGACTTCCAGCTGCAAATGATGGTAGAGCAGGCTCTTCCTTGGATGGTCGTCGTGCACCATGTAAAAGAAAAGCTATTGAAGGAAATGTTGCGCAGTCCTCTTTAAGTGGAAGCAGTAACTACTCTCAGCATATTGAAAGTGGTGCTGAACCACCTCTTTCTGTTTTCTCCGGTCGCTACAACACAGGGAGTAGATTAACCATACCTGCTCCACCAGTGCGAGGGAATCAAGCCCCTGTTCGAGGCGCAGGTGAACTGACTTCGAACAGCTTCTCTGAGCCGATTGTTGCAGAAAGCTCAGATGATAGTTCTCAGAGAAATTATCGCATAAGAATAAGTTCATCAAATGCACAAGAGTCTTTTGCATCAGCAGGAACTACTGTTAGGCATCCTGGGGTCTCATCTTCCCAGCTGCCAGCAAGACTTCTACCTGCTGAGCATCTACTAGACTTGAGGCCGGCACCAGCTGTAGACAATATATCTGCTCAAGGTCAGCCAATTATGATACATGTGCCTGCTTTACCCCGAAGCCTACAACCATATAGGTGGAATGGGAGTTCTACTTCAAGAAGTGGTAGTTCATCCAGCTCTGCAGGTGAGAGACAGGTGGTGCAACGTGAGGAGGTGAGAACAAGCAACATAGGAAGAAATGTATCTGAACATCCTATGTTTGTTCCAGCAAATGAGCTGAGGAATTTGGTTCGAAATCCATCAAGTAGAGGTTTAACATCTGCAAACTTGTCCATTCCTGGAAATGTTGCTTCTACATCCAGGGTTGGTTCAAGTTCAGGGGTCCATCCCCCATCTGGACCTTGGATGCCTCCTGAGAATTCTCCAACGCAGTTTCCTAGGAGGTTAACAGAATATGTTCGTCGGCAGCTATTTTCTTCTGCTACGAGTGAGTCTGGAGGCAGAACAAGTAATTATTCACGATCAGGTTCTACCTCTGCCCAGGATATGGTTCTTTCATCTGGATCTGGCCGCCGGGGGCACCATTTATTGCAACCGAGGTCTACATTATGGATGGAAAGAAGAGGCGACAGTGGACTTGGTCTTCCCTATTCATTACGAGCCTTGGGTGCTTCTAGTGAAGGAAGTGACAATAATAGACTTGTATCTGAGGTATGTTGAATTTTTCCTTCATGGAGTAACTTAATGATGGCTCTAGATGCATATGTGTTATATATGAATGCCTGTCTTCATCTGCAACTGCATAGCTGTACATTTTGATTGATCAATCTCTTGAACGTCTTTGGTCCATGAATTCTTTTTTATGCAAACCACTTTCTTCAGTCAATCAATCTCCTCTTTTCTTGAAAAGGATTCTGGACTTCTATTTCTAGTGGAGAAAACTAAGTTGCCGTGGGTTTCTCATTTCTTTGATTTGTCACAAACTAGTATTCTATTTATCAAATTGGTCTGCCTTTTTTTTTTTTTGGATTCGAGTAATTGTATTACTTCCCCTTGTAATATCCATGCTTAGGCATGCACATCTATAATTTCATCTGTGGTCAAGATGGTACTGTTCTCAACTTAGTTTTGACTCATTAAAGAGAATGATGAAATTTTTAAAAACCATTTGGCCTATTGTTTGAATATTTGGGAAAGTTCTCTTTTAATGCAAGCCGTCATAAAGTGATAAAGTGGAATTGGTATTTCTGAAGTTGCGCTGTATTAAACATTTTGGTAGCAGGTTTGCATTTCAGGTAAGTGCAGTAGGGTGTGTGCCTGCTAGGACGTTGTCTGCTGGACTATAAGTTATTCAAATTCTTTCAGAAATCCTACTTAGCATGAGCTACCTTCTAGCAATCTTCTTTTCTACGATCTTGTAATCCTTTGCTCCAATTATAAGTAAACTTACACCATAAGTGTTAAGTATGTTGGGTTATGTACTATAAAAAGGGTTTATTGGAGTATAATTGTCTTTGACCGTTTAGCTTACTGTTGATATTCTATCCTTCATTGATTCTTAATGATCTTATCTTTTGTAATGAGAAGCTTACATGTTATTATTTTGTCTGAAGCAGATACGCAATGTCTTGGGCCTTGTACGCAGGGGTGAAAGCTTACGAGTTGAGGTAGGATCCTTATTGGTGCCGTATCATGGTCAATGGGTGCATTGGCGAATTTACATGATTGAATTGGGATACAGCCAGTCATTATGCTGCATGTTTTTGTCTAGATTAGTTAGAATGTGTAAGATTTAACACATCCAATGATGATGGCAAAAAGCTACTTAGTTTTGTTCGCACTTCAGTTTTCTTTTCCAGTTCACAGTTAGAAATAAAGCAGTTGTGATGACTTGGGAAAGATCAAAATGGTTCACTTAGTTGATATGAATAACCTTGATGATGTGTATGACATGGTCTTTGTATTTATAAAATATGCCTCCATGGCTTTAGACTTGATTACGATGCACCTAATCTTGTTGTAGCAATTTATTTTGTCCTTATTTTGTGGGGGGTGGGGGTGGGTATATGTGAATGGGATTCTGGTAGCACTGATTGGTACATAGTCTTTAAGATGGCTAGTATCCAAAAGACCTTGAATATAATATCAAATATATCTCTAAATATGCAAGGGCTGGAAGGGCTGGAGGAGGATTTGTGTACCAAAATTGGGAAAATAGTGGTATGCATGGAGAAAATTTTGTTTATATCATAACTAATGAGATCAAAAGCTTCTATGGTAGTTTAATTTAGTAGCCCAACATTCAAGTCATGTTTTTATCACCACCATGGTCATGAATATTAATGTTGCTTTAAAATTTCTTTTGTTTAGGATGTGATGATCCTCGACCAGTCGCTATTTTTTGGGATGGCTGATATTTATGATAGGCACAGGGATATGCGTCTCGACGTTGATAACATGTCGTATGAGGTCTGGCTGATGCAAACCAAAAGAAGCCATGTTTTTGGACCTTTTTGTTGCTCTGTTCATGTTTTGGTTTGTTGAGTGCAGGAATTGTTGGCTTTGGAAGAACGTATCGGAAATGTCAACACCGGACTAAGTGAAGAGGCGATTGTTGCTCGTCTGAAACAGAAGAAGCATGTCAATGCTGTTGAATCGCAGGTGGAGGAAGAACCATGCTGTGTTTGCCAGGTAGTGACTGATTCCTGATTGTTTTTCACCTGTTTCATTCATGAATAATCTGGCATTGTGTTGCTGTTCCCTGTATATCTATTTAGACTAATTCTAACGCGCCCAATCTCCAGGAGGAATACATGGAAGGAGAAGACATCGGAACGCTGGAATGCGGGCACGACTTCCACACGGATTGTATTAGGCAGTGGCTGATGCAAAAGAATCTGTGTCCGATCTGTAAAACGACTGGTTTGGCAACCTGAGAAGGAATGGTTGTTATGTAGGAGATGCAGACCTGGTTGGAGTTGCTAAAGCAACAAAACGAGGGATGGGGATGCCCCAAAGGGAAGGAGGATGGTGTGTTGGATGGCAAATGTTCTCACCTTTGGTCCCAGAAATGAAGAGCCACATCGAAGTTCTCTACATACATTTACAAGTAGTAAAATTTTAATATATGCAAGCAATCATTTTTTTGGTTTTTTCTTTTAATTTTATTTTGGAAGAAATGAAATTCAAGGTTCTAATTGGCAAGGAAGAAGAACTGTTAGCTTTAAGGTTATATGATGGTGAAACTAATTAATGTTTACTCCCATTGACATTACTTTAGAGATTGTTGGTCTTAAATCTTAATATATCATGGCATCGGATATTTCCATATTTAGCTCGGAAAATATAGACAGTGGGGTTGTTTTATGTTCATATTTAAATGATGTTGACAAAGAGAAGAGAAGATTGTGTTTGATTTTGGTTGTGGCGTTGGTTTTGGGTTATAAATTGGGATTGCAGGAGAGTGGAGTGGAGGGCAAACGGTGACGTTTTGTTGGGATAAGACAGTGAATGATAGATCATTATTACGCCTTTGACTTTCTGCCTCTGCCATCCATCCTGTCATTTCCCTTCCACTTTTAATTTAATGCAATTATGGAATACATTTTTCAATTTTCTGCAATTTGCTAATCATATTATCCTTTCATGTAAAATGTATTGATATAATGATCTTTTCCCTAGGAAACTCAGTTGGGAACGTGAAGTATCCGTTGGATTACAATTTTGGTTTTAGTTTTCTAACTTCATAAATTTTTGGTAATTATAAAAAAAAGGGGTTTTCTTTACTTTTTGGTATGGAAATGTAACTATTTTAAAAAATTGTGATACAAATAAGTTAATCAAGTTAGAACATAACAAAATAATAGATAGTTGAAGTCAGTGTAACTCAGATTGCTCCTCATATTGAGCTTTTTGTCATGATCTCATAATCCATGTTTTATCTATAATTTAGAGTTTTGATACGGAGAAGTGACATTCGAACCTTGCTTCACTTCATGGGCCAAACACGTGGTTCGCATGAGCCACCTTTGTTTGTCTTTGAGAGAATAAGTTGAGATGTAAAAAATTAGAAAGAAATTATGGCCATAATTGAATTATAATTTTATAAGATATTCTAATATGGATGAAGTTGTAGAAATTGACCTTTCATTTCTTTGGGCCATCTAATAATTTATTGCTCAATTGAATCACCTTATTATCATCTATTGTAGTTTCTTTTCTTCCATTGAACAAGTTCATTCTAAA
>NW_019104491.1:4780462-4796436 GCF_001995035.1 Momordica charantia
TTAAAAACTAGAATACAAAATAATGAAATGACGTATACATTAAATAAATTTTACTTGAGCGACACATCACACCAACTTAAACATAATTATTAAAGCGTCTACGAAGGTTTAATTTTACTCCCTTCACATTTTTTGAACTACATGCTAACATGTCATTAATTGTACTAAGAACATGAACTAAATAAAGAGTATAATTCCAACTTCGTTGATTTAACTGAAATATTTTTCAAATCGAAGGACCAACATTAGAAGTTGAAAAAATTAACCTAAAAGAAGAATAGGTATACGAAGGGCAAGATGGTCATTAACAAGCAAAGAGAGATCGAACAAAATAAAAGCAACCGCTCGCATTAATTACGTTATTATCCAGAAAGAAAGGGACAAAAAGGGAAATTAGGTAAAAGAGAAATGGACTATTTTGGGAAAACTTTGTAAATAAGAGAAATAATGGGCCAAATTTTGAAAAGGAAGCCATTTATGGGTATAAAAAGAAGAAAAAATTAAAAAGGGAAACACAGAAAGATTAAGGCGGGAGGGTTAGGATTAGGAAGCAGAGAGAGAGGTTGAACCTCGGGGGGCAGACCAGAACCAGAAGTCTGCAACATCAAAAAAACTCCATTAAAAACCTTAATCTCCATTCCCTGCTTTCTACCCAACAAAAACAGACAACGGAAAAAGATAAGACGGAATCCAAGAAAAAGTACACACAAAGCAATACAATAACAATAACAAACAAATATCCATTTCCTTGCACTCAAAACCGTTTTTGCGCACAATTCTCACTTCAATTCAATTCAAACAAACAAACCAAACGTAATCTTTCCGGCCTTGCTTGATTCTTCCCACTTTTCCGTTTTCCCCCTTGATCGTTTCTTCCTTTTGTTCCTTAATCATGGCGGATCTGTACGGAACTTCCCCTTCTTCGGATGTTGGTCTCCCCCATGACCCGGAAGATTTCTCTTCCTTAATCAATCAACACCTTCTCACCGCTTCTTCTGCTTCCTCTCCTGCTTCTTGCGTCTCCTTCAAGAACCGGTTCATGCCGTTGTTGCATTCTCAACCTCCTTGGCACCCTTCGTCTCTGTTTTCGCGGCGGCCGGAGCCTGCCGCAGGAGTGTCCTGCATGCTGGACTTTCCGGAGGATCGGCTTCAGTCGAGTCGTGTTTTGAACCACGCCTTCTCGGATTGTAGTGTTGGGGATGTGAGATTTGCCGATGGTTCGTATGTGGCTGTGAACTCCACTTGCGGCGGCGGAAAACTGTCGGATCCTGGGGATCTCGTCAGTATTGTCGCCAAGGAAAGTTCAGACAACGCGTTTTCTTCCTCCGGCGCTGTCGATTCTGATTCTAATGCGCCGTTGAAGAGAAGGGGACTTTCATCGGAAAATGATCTTGGTGACTTCAGTTGCGATAGCGAGGTAGTTTGTTACAATTTTCGATATATAAGTTTTGTATTGCCCAAATGAAGCTTTTGTTTGTCCATAAGTTAATTTGATTTTGTGTGAGCTTTCCAAGGGCGGCGATGTGCCGGATGTTCCGTCCAGTACTGATCTGCCTCGAAGCTCCTCGAAGCGAAGTAGAAGCGCTGAGGTTCATAATATGTCGGAGAAGGTCAGCTTCATATTGGGTCCCCAATGTCTAAATATTCTTGTGTTTTAAGTTAACATTACGACCATTTCATTGCTTAACATTTGCTAATGTTATTGGTGGGTGGGCCAGAGACGACGAAGAAGGATCAATGAGAAAATGAAAGCCCTTCAGAACCTAATTCCGAATTCGAACAAGGTATGTTTGTCAAATTCAAGATTGGGACAGATTCACTTTTAAATACTTTGAATTACAATGAGCTTGTGCTTTTGACAGACGGACAAGGCTTCAATGCTGGACGAAGCAATTGAGTATTTGAAGCAGCTTCAACTTCAAGTGCAGGTGGGCGTCTTTATTTCTTTCCAGATTTTGTTTTGGTGCTATGGATCTGAGAATTTGATCATGGTGTCACTTGTATTTGATATGGTTCTCCTCTCTTTTATATGGCCCCATCCCTTATACTGACCACAAATAATCCATGAATGTGGACCATCCAGAATCTTGTATGCTGATATATGTAAAGGCAGTGTTCTTTCGTCCACATGATATGAGTCGAGTAAAACTGGACAGGCTCGTTGAATTAGGCTTGCAAACAAATCAGAGAACTTCTAAAGACTGAATGAGTCCGTCTAGGAGTTGTTATGAGAATTGTTGGGACATTTTCGGTTTAAAAAGGCAGGAGATCTCCTTCCATCACCGCCACCACTTTGTGTCGGATTACTTTTTGCCCTCTTGTTATACGAGTTTGAACCCTAAGCAGCATAGCCAAAATTATACTTCTCAAGAGAAGATGGTTCACTAAGTCAAGCTTTTTCCTTAGTTTTGTGGGAAACTATAATACTGAAATTATCCTGGTCTCTCTGATTATGGCATTTTTCTCTCTTCAGTGAAAAAACTCTCAAATTGTACTGATATTGTAGGCAATTTGTATGAAGAGAGTCCTCAAACTTGCGTCAATTGACTTATGTTAGATAGTATTCATCTCAATATAATGTAATTCATGGATTTGGCGTGAAATCTCAGAAATGAGAATTAGGAGATTTCTTCTCATGATCATTACTTTTTAAATATCACCTGTTTTCATTGCTCATTTCTGGCTATATTACTGTATTTGTTATGCTAGGTCAAGAGGAACTAAGAACATATTCCATTTTCCCTTTGGGTCAACAAAGCCGACCGACGACCGTAGTTTGATGAACATATTTAAACTTGTAATGAATGACATTTGGCTTTGCAGATGTTATCAATGAGAAATGGCTTGAGTTTGCAACCAATGTGCCTACCAGGAATGCTGCAGCCAATTCCACTACCTCAGATGGGGTTGGACTTTGATGTAGGAAATGCATTTCTAACATCCAGAAAAGGCATAGACGCGTCATCTTCGGGGAATGAAGGGTGTCCCCTGCAATCTACATTCAATCTTTCCAACAAATGTAGCATTTCAGATCAGTCGATAGCCATCCCTTCTGTACCAAATACCACAACTTCAGAAACCACATTCGGGTTTGAACCTGCAATACAGGCTTACGATGGACAATTTGATCTCTCTGCCAATTTCAAGGTAACCATAACAACAACATTAACTAACTTTTTTCTGGGTTTGTGGTAATGGCACCAATTGTTTTCTTGCAAATATGTAGGATGCTCGACCAACAACGCAATTAGATTGTGCCAGGACAGGGAAGGACTCAGCAGACGCATCTTAGTGCAGTCCTGTGCAGGATGCTGCTCACTAGAGTATGGCCTTTCTAATGAAGCAATTCCTTTACTTCCCTGTGGATTTTCAACTACAAACATTACATAGAAACTGCATAAAGTTCTACTTCCACACTTACCAAAAATCTATTCTAGAATAGTTTAACATAATCTTGATATTAAACCTTTGACTCTATATTTTTAAGAACCATATCTTCAAGTATCAAATAGGCAACATAGAAATGAGCACAAATCTACATCTTCTGCTTTATCCGAAAAGAAAGGTGATAGAAGCTGCCAAATATTTTTGGGGAGAGCGAAAATGGTGGTCCGAACTCCTTGCCAATGATAATATCTGGCATCTGCACAGTGATGTGGAGTAGAGCATTATTTTGCCTTGTATTGCTGTCAACAAAAGAAACAAGAGAAATGCTGGCTCTTTGGCAGGATATTTTTAGATAAATATCCTTCATATTATATGAAAATTCCATTTAACTTTGTTCTCATTCTCATGATGTTGGATTACTGGCTGTGTTTACTAGTTCTAGATAACAATAAAGCATGAAATCATATGATTTTGTTGATTAGTGAGTAAAGTTTGATTGATTTGAAGTAAAGAAACATGGCCTGGGCTGAGGGTGAGGGCCAGATTCTCCCCTTGCGTGGAGGCCCAAGAGAATATGTCTTATATGAGAAAGATAAAGAGCAATGGGCATATGAAGGTGAATGATTAAAGATGAATTTTGGTGGCCTTCGGAAAAAGGGAAAAGAGAGTTTGGTGCCCTAGAAAGATTAAAAGCAGGCAACTGCGGCGTAGTGTACACTGTTGACTGTACAGTAGTCAAATTCTATTTTCTTGGGAGAGGTAATTAATTATGTAACCTTGACTGACACTCTTTATTATGATTTATTACTTTACGAGGTAGCATTATTATTATTATTACTGTTCTTTATTAATTTTTTAAAGTAGGAAGGCAGAGTTCTTTAATGAATAGCAGCATTGTTTGACTAATTTCTTTTAACATAATACAATTATTGGAAATTTTCTATTAAATATGTTTCTAATGGAGGTATTAAACTTTTGTTGGCATTTCCATCCCATAATTTTATGTCATTAGTTCGACATTTTCATAATGTTGTTAAAAAGTCGATGGAATATAAAATATATCAACAAAATAACATCGATATAATATTAATATTAAAATTTTTAACTAATAAAATATTTATTTGTTAATTTGAATACTTTTTTATATACCTTTTATTTTTATAAATTTTCTAGAAATATTTATTGACATTAATATTTTATCAATATTTTGATCGATAAATAGAGACTTTTGACATTTCTAAGACATCATCAGCTATTAATGTTGAAAATCTTGCAATTTTGTCAACCTTAAATTTTTACTTTGATTCAATAGGAAATAAAAATCAGACATTTATTTTTTAATAGGTATTTGGTGACAAATTTAGAAATTAGATCTCAATTTTCTTAATTCATTGATTCAAAATGTTTCTTTTCTTGTGGGATAAACACATCCTAACTTTCTTTGGGATTCTTTTTTCCTGCAAATACATAAATTTTAGATAATTTTGTGCAGGACTCAGATTTTTTTATATACGTTTTTTTTCCCCATATGTCATAATAATAAGATGAGAAACAATACAAAGTCTAAATGTAAAAATAAAACAATACCAATATATGCAACTTTGGGCTTAGAAATAAAATTTGTTGTGTATATATGTATTTTATCAATAGACGTTCACCAATAAAAGTCTAAATTATTCCTTTGAATGTAAAAATTAATTAATAGATATAATATTTTAAAGAATTTTATCAAACTAAAAGAAATTAGCAATACACGAACTTTATTTTTAAGGAAAAGAAATAATTTGAAAATGGGAAAGTGGTAGGGGCAGGGCACCACAGGATGATTCCCCAGGCCCAACTTTTTCATTTCTTTTTTTTTTTGTCTTATTTATTTATTTTTCTTTCTGAATGATGTCTCCTATTCCTGAGAAAAAAAATGATAAAGAAGGGAAAAAAGTATCTGATCAGTATCTATTATTTTTTATTCCTTAAAATTTTATAGCAAAAAAAAAAAAAATAATAATAAGTTCACTTGAAAATTAATGTTTTAAACATAAAAACATTACTTTTTTCTGTATCATTTTTTTTTTAAAAAAATTGATATGAACTTTATGAGTAACAACTAAAAAAATAGCAATTTTATTAATATTCAAAAATATGGAAGGCGTAAAAAAACAAATAAGAACAAATCTACACTCAAAATGTCTTAAAAGTTAATCACATTTATCAAAATTAGAAATAGAAAATAGACACATTACCAAAACAATTTCAACTTTAGCTAAGAAAAACATAATGGTACTTAAGTAAGTAATTAATTAGTCTAAGCTAGATGCTACAATTAATTAAGCTCTCAACTTTTGGATTTCTCTTTTTCTATCATTTGAATACGAAGTCCGTGATCACTCTCTTTAGATATGCCAAACATATTACTTTAAGTTGCACGCTACAGAAATTTTAAAATCAATTGAAGACTTTACCAATTACACTATCATTATTGTACCAAATAACAATCAGATACAACAAAAGTTATTGTCGCTATTATGTTCTTAACAATTGGGTTATTTCATTACCATATTTTATAACTCTAATTGATCAAATAAGACAATTCAAGCAGTTTCATTGAAAATAATTCCAGAGAAAGAATCTGAAAATGAAAATGGTTTGATCAATAGAAACGTAAGCCCACCTCAAATTCAGAAATTGTTTGTAACTTACCGTGGAAAATGAGGTAGCCACCGCCGGGAAGATGGGTCAAAAATGGGTTAGATATAGAAGCATTGCACATAAAGAAAGCTTAAAGCTTAGTGGTGGTTCTTCATTCTAGAAGTAGAAGTCCCATCATGCCAGCTTTTTTTCTCTCTGTGAACCCCACTGATTGAGTGGGAATGTGCAGTTCTTTTTTTGTCTTCGGTTTTTCAATTTTACTTGCTGCATCGCTGTTTTAGCCTCTGGGACTAATTGTCCTCCTCCTTTCGTGGCTGTCTCCGTGAGAAGAACCAGTCTGAAGCAGTTGTAGAAGAAGGGAGAAGTGGAGAAGGAGGAGGAGGAGGAGGAAAAGGAAGGGGGAAGATGTCTAATTATGCCTTCTTGAATGACCAGCTCTCGAAGCGGACCTCCATTTTTGGTTTGCGCTTGTGGGTTGTTCTGGGTATTTGCGTTGGTGCCGCCATTGTCATCGTTCTCTTCCTCATTTCGCTATGGTTCACCTCCAGGCGCAACAGTTCCTCTAAATCTAAGCCCTCTCTGAACCCCACTATCCCAAATGTCTCCAAGGAAATCCAGGAAATACGAATCGACCATTCGCGGAACCCAACTCATTCTGACCCAAAAGTTCAATTGGCTTCTAATCCTGAGCCGTTGCCGGAGGCAGAGCCTTTGGCCACTCTGCTTCAGACGGAAGAAGGGAGCCCAGTGAGTGGGCGTCATAGAATTCACATTGAAATTGGGAAGGACCACCGGATTTCGTACCCGGAGAAAGGCGGCGGTTCGTCCCACGGCAGCGGAGAAGCTCGGTCAGGCGATCAGGCACCGTTGGCTGTGCCAGAGGTATCGCATTTGGGTTGGGGACATTGGTACACTCTCAGAGAGCTGGAGTATTCTACTAATGGTTTTGCGGATGAAAATGTGATTGGTGAGGGTGGATATGGTATTGTCTACCGTGGTGTTCTCGAGGACAATACTATTGTAGCTGTAAAAAATTTGCTCAATAACAGGTTCTTCTCGTTCTCACTCGGAAGCCTTGCAATTTCTTGCATATATGTCATTATGCTGCGAGCTCTGGTCTTATTTTACTCGGATCCACTATTGAATTTGATACATAATGCTGCTACAGGGGACAGGCTGAGAAGGAGTTTAAGGTTGAAGTGGAAGCAATTGGACGTGTTCGGCACAAGAATCTGGTGCGTTTGCTCGGCTATTGTGCTGAAGGAGCTCATAGGTATTCTGATTCTCCTTGAATTTACTCCCTGTTGAGTTTCATCTTCAATATGACTTGTGAGTAACTGTTCTAAAAAAACTGGTTTTAAGAATAGTTCTAAGAAACTGTTCTATATAAAACATACCGAAAAAGGTACTCTCTTGAGGTAATTTGGGATCGTCTGTAAAAAATCTGCTTGTTTTACTGTGTAGGATGCTTGTTTACGAGTACATTGATAATGGAAACTTGGAACAGTGGCTTCATGGAGAAGTTGGACCTTGTAGCCCTCTCACATGGGACATTCGAATGAATATAATTGTTGGAACAGCAAAGGGGTATGTCCTAAGTTGTATCTTCTTCCACTATTTTGCTTGTGGATACAAGTTGTGTTCTGCAGGTTATTGCGTGGTTTTGACTTCATAGAAACGTAGGTTAACCTACCTGCACGAGGGGCTTGAGCCTAAGGTGGTTCACCGTGATATCAAGTCAAGTAACATTTTGCTCGACAAGCAATGGAATCCAAAGGTCTCTGACTTCGGCCTAGCAAAGCTTCTCGGCTCAGAGAGGAGTTATGTGACAACCCGTGTGATGGGAACTTTCGGGTTAGTCTAAGTTCTAGTGTGAAATGTATCACTTGATTTCTAGTTTTAAATTCATGATCTGGTTGAGTAACTGACGCATTGCCATCTGAGTTGTGTTGTAGATATGTAGCTCCAGAATATGCTAGTACTGGCATGTTAAATGAAAAAAGTGATGTATATAGTTTCGGTATTCTCATTATGGAGATAATTTCAGGGAGAAATCCAGTAGATTATAGCCGCCCTCCAGGAGAGGTTTGTTTTCACACGTCCAGAGTTCTTGTCATTGCTTAACTATGCCTATATAGGCAACTATTTTCCCCAACTCTTCATGTCAATTTGTTGGTCGAACTTACAGGTGAACCTAGTTGAGTGGCTTAAAACAATGGTTAGTAATCGAAACGCAGAGGGAATTTTGGATCCAAAGTTGCCTGAGAAGCCTTCAACAAGGGCTCTTAAACGTGCTCTGTTAGTAGCTTTACGGTGCGTGGATCCTAACATTCAGAAGAGGCCGAAAATGGGGCATGTAATTCATATGCTTGAAGCTGACGAGTTTCCTTTCCGAGATGTGAGTAAACAACATTTCTTCAATTACTTCGGCCAACATGATACATGAGAGTGTTTATCTTGGTTTGATTGAATTATTTGCTTCAGTTTTGTAGTTAATGATTGTAGATGAATTATGAACAATTATTTTTTCAATTAACAAAATAATAAATTTATTTTCTAGTAGTTTTTATTTGGAAAAATACTTGTAAAGAATCACCAAATGAGTTACTTAAACTAGAAGACAGTCTTTTATTTGCTTTGAAATATATCCCTGGTCTTTCCTGTTTCTAAGTCTTATCGTCCACCATTGTCTTTCTGCAAATATTTTTAGGATCGTAGAGTGGGACGGGAACCGGGACGATCGCTTCTAAAGGAAAGGCTCATGGAAAGGCTTGTGAGTGAATCTGGAGACAGCAGTGGATATGAAAGTGGAGCAACCCAAGCAAGCCAACATCTATGGAGAAAGCAAGAACTTGAAGAACAACAGCCTCGTGAACCTCACACTTTAAGGTGATGTAGACCTTCTCTTTTCGTACTCAGTTGACGGGGAGGCTTCTGAATGAACTTGTATGCCCAACTCACATTATTATCAATCAGGCTACACTATTCTTCCAAATGCTGGAAAAAATCTTATCATAAATTGTTTCCCGGCAGTCCCTCCCCACTGTTGCACTTGTACCGAACAATCTGTATAATGTTTTTGTATAATCTTTTGGGTTTTCGGTCTCCCACATCTTCTAACGATTATCATCACCAAAATTAGTTATTTGTAACTGTAATTACTGCAGTCGGAAGGACAGTTGATACCTTTTGGGTCAAATCTTTAGTTCATAAAGCTGATTTAACTGAAATGCCATAAATCAAGGATGGCAAAGAGTGAAGATGAGTACTTTTTTCCTTGAAGTTTGGTGGGTGTGATTAGAATTAAATGGGGGTCCCTACCCTACAGAAGTTTGGTGAGTGTGATTAGAATTAAATGGGGTCCCACATTTTCACAAGCGTTACTGTTGTGGCTGGTAGATTTAAAGGAGTGGGGACTTTGGTCTGTGTAGGGGAAGGGGAAGCTTTTTCTTTTGTGTACAGGAAAGGACTGCTGTTGTGTGTTTGGATTTAGAATCTTTGGACCACTCCCTTTAAGTTCTTCTGGTATTGTTCTCTGTATAAAGTTATTAGATTTCTCTTTTGCTTGCTTACTTTTTGGCATTTCTGTTTTCAAGCCCCAAAAAGCCTGACTTCTGGGTCGCTGTTTATAGCTCCTCTCTTACATATAAAAGTATAACTCAATATGTGCTTTTCCCAAGTTACAGATAGCCATTTTCCCTATCTTGAATCTTCTTTTTCCTTTGTTCCTATGAATTTCGCATTTGAGAATAAATGCTGGTGGTAAAAGAAAAGCCTTCTCCTCCTCCTCCTTGAATCTACACTTTTTTCTTTCAAACATTTATTTATTTATTATGTATTTATAATAGCAAAATACTTCTAAAGAAGCACTCACAAGTCCTGCCATTCATAGTAAAACTATAATTTTTAGTCTCAGTGTTCTCAAGTAATTTCTCTGGTTCTAGACTTTTACAAGCATTTCTTTAAGTAGAAGTGCTTCTAGAGTAAATTGAAACAATTGAGATTGCAAATAAATTAAATTGAATAAGAGAAATTGGTGAGATAAAATACATGTTAAGAGAAAGTGCAGTTGAAGAGAGATGGATGAAGAAATATATAGGTTCAACTGGTGTTGGAAAGAATAGAAAGATCGGTGAGAAAGTGCATGTGGAAAGAAGTTTGCGAGTGTGTACAAATATATAATTAGTGAAAAAATATATTGTGGAGGGATTAAAGACAAAGCGTTTAAGTTAAAAGCAATTGATAATGTACTGATAAAATTATTTGTAAGATCAACAATCGCTTGAGGAGATATTTGACTCCTGGTTTAACTAGCTTGGATTTATGAACCCTAGAATTGAGAAGTTTAGATGTGTATAATTTGAGTTTTGATGGTTTAAAAAAACGAGTTACACTAATTGTGGGTTTATAAGCCTGAGTTTGTAGAACTTGGGTTTACATAGCTCGTTTTAGCTTTAGAATAAACAACATGATTTAGCACCTACAGATGCAGACTCTGTTTATAAATTCTAACCCATGAATATCAAAATTCCAATGGATTAAATTAACAATTATCCTATTCATGTCAGCTAACATGAATTTACCCATAGTTGAACAGTGGGCAATAAAAAATATGTCATATTAAAGTTTGAATGATTCATCAGAATTAGAGATGTGTTGAATATGGCTGGGCCCTACTTCAAGAAAACAACAACAGAGACCAATGGGAAAAAGAAAAAGGGTGTATTGAGGAGAACTGATTATATATATCTTGCAGTTGCAGAGGGTTAATTACCCATGTACTGATCATCAATGGCAGCAGTAGCACAACCTCATAATTGTTTCTACTTTTGGTTTTTGTTTATTGCCATCTTCTGGTTCTTGCTGCCCTCTGCCTCCACAGAGACAGACAATTACATCGTCCATATGGACTTAGCCGCCATGCCCAAGCCCTTTGCCACCCACCATACATGGTACTCTGCCACACTTTCCTCTGTTCTTGATAATCCTCGGCTTGGGATGTTGCCCTCTAAGCTGATCCATACTTATAATCATGCCATCAATGGTTTCAGTGCAAGTATCACCCCATCTGAGCTCAAGGCTTTACAGAAGTCTCCCGGCTATGTTTCCTCTGTCCCTGATTCATCTCTACAAGTTGACACCACTCACTCCTCTCACTTCCTTGGCCTGAGCTCGGATTCGGGTGTCCTGCTCTCGAATTACGGCAGTGATGTTATAATTGGGTTTGTGGATACTGGAGTTTGGGCTGAAAGTGAGAGCTTTAGTGACGAGGGGATGCCTGAAATTCCATCAAGATGGAAAGGAAAGTGCGAGAGTGGCACCCATTGTAACAAGAAACTGATTGGAGCTAGGTTCTTCAACAGAGGACTGATAGCCAAGTTTCCAAACGTGACAATATCTATGAACTATACGAATGACACCAATGGCCATGGAACTCATACGGCAGCCACTGCGGCAGGTGGCTACGTTAAAGATGCATCTTTTTTCGGCTATGGTCGAGGAACTGCAAGAGGCGTGGCTCCACGAGCTCGGGTGGCCATATACAAGGCCATTTGGGAAGAGGGTAATTACGTATCGGATGTGATCGCTGCAATCGATCAGGCAATTTTGGATAGCGTGGATGTGCTATCCTTGTCGCTCGGCCTCGACGGGGCTCTGTTGTACGAAGACCCGGTTGCCATAGCGACATTCGCTGCCGTGGAGAGGGGTATTTTGGTCACCACATCAGCTGGAAATAAGGGACCTCAGCTCGGGACCGTGCACAACGGAGCACCTTGGGTTTTGAACGTTGCAGCTGGCACAATGGACCGTGATTTTGGAGGTACAATAAGACTTGGCAATGGAGTTTCAGTTTTGGGATCTTCTCTGTTTCCTTTAAACTCAGGCATGGCTACGTCCAAACTCCCCCTTGTTTTCATGGGTGGATGTTACAATTTGAAGAAACTGAAAAAAGTTGGCCATAAGATTGTGGTGTGTGAAGACAAGGATGAGTATAACTCGTACTCCTTGAGTTTACAAGTCGATAATGTTGAAACTGCAAAAGTTGGCGTTGGAGTTTTTATCTCCAATCTCTCCGATTGGGATAACTCGGTCCAAACTTCATTCCCTTCAATTTTCCTCAGCCCATCTAATGGAAATATCATAAAACATTACATCAGGACCAGCTCTAACCCAAAGGCAAGGGTGAGTTTCCACAAGACGATTTTCGGGAGGAAGCCAGCGCCTAGCGTGGCACGTTACAGCTCAAGGGGGCCAGCAGAGAGCTGCCCATTTGTGTTGAAGCCTGATATCATGGCGCCTGGTGATGCAATTTTAGCTTCATGGCCTCTAAAAGTGGCGGCAACGGACGTGAATTCAAGGCCAATTTATAGCAAGTTTAATGTACTGTCAGGGACTTCCATGTCCTGCCCACATGCTGCAGGGGTTGCGGCTCTTCTCAAGGCTGCACACCCTCGATGGAGCCCTGCCGCGATACGGTCTGCGATGATGACCACGGCGGACGTTGTTGACAATACACAAACTCCGATCAAAGACCTTGGTGAGAAGAACAAACTCGCGACTCCTCTGGCGATGGGCTCTGGCCATGTTAATCCCAACAAAGCAGTTGATCCAGGGTTGATTTATGACATGGAAATACAAGATTACGTAAATGTTCTTTGTGCGTTGAACTACAACAAAAATCAAATCCAAACAATCACTCGATCGGCTTCGAACAACTGCAAAAATCCGTCGTTGGATTTGAACTACCCTTCTTTCATTGTTATTGTGAATGCTAGTGATTCAAACACAGAAATGGAGATCTCACGAGAATTTAAGAGGACAGTGACGAATGTTGTGGAGGAGGCAACAACATATGAAGCAAAACTGACACCCATGAATGGGAATGGGGTTCGAGTGACAGTGAAGCCACATAAATTGGAGTTCAAGGGAAAGAATCATAAACTGAGCTTTACGGTGAAAGTACAGCTAGGTCATTGGATAGTTCAAAGAGATCCCAATGTTGTTTTTTGTTATCTGAGTTGGGTGGAGGTCGGAGGTGGACATGTAGCACGAAGTCCAATAGTGGTCACTGACCTCAACTTCATGCTCAGATCACATCAAAAGAATAATACTTAGATATTTATTGGTCACGTACAATTGTTTACCAATAAAAATTTCATAGGTTTTTAGTATTTTTCCTATGGGAGTTAACATATATCTGCCTCACATGCATGTGATTATTACCATATCTAGAAAACTCGAGAAATATTGGTCTTTTAAAAAGCAAAAATGGGTAGTGAAGGGACTGAATTATCATGCCAAATTCTTGTCCAATAAGAAGAAAAAGAAACTTAATACAAGTCAACAATCAAATCCATGGTTAGCACATGAATTCTTCAAAAGGCTAATTCTAGTCAATGACTAAATAAATGGTTTGGTTAATTATTTCAACACTTTTATTCTTTCTTGTTACATAAATCAAAAGAGACTTGAAAGCATTGGCATAGTGGTTATATGGAAGAATTGGGAAGGCATTGAATTAGGCAAATTCTTGTGCTAGAAGAAAGAAAACCCAGCTATTTGGGTTTGCAGTTTGCACCTTCAAAACCTAATCCAAGTGAAAGATTAAATATCAATAGGCCAACTTGATCAGCATGGGCATAATTTCAGATTTTGTACTATAGAAAGAAAGATTGACCAAAGTTTAAGGACTAACCTAAACTATAGGAAACAGTTAACTTTTACTCATGAAATTAGGTGTGGATGAGTCAAATTTAACCTTAAATATATTATTATTATTATTATTTAAGTTTTTGACTAGCTATATTTGCATGTCCTTAACTGGATATGAGCTGTTTTTACAGACATTGATTATTCTAATTGTGTTGAATGCTTTTAACTATTTGGATTTATGGGCATTTTGTGTCACCAAGTTCTGAGTATTTTTTATATGCTTAATTTTGTGCTAGGTTCGAGTATTTTTATTTTTGTGTTTGAGAATTTCTTTAACATCATCTTGAGAGACTAATATAAACATAACTTAGTAAATAAAAGACATTTATTATAATCTCAAATTTACAATATTACTTGAATCAAAATCTTAAGCTCAAAGGAAGTATATTATTCATATATTTAGTTTAACTAATATACTTTATATTATGTATATTAGTTATATCAATTATATACCTAAAATGAAGTATGTCTATAATATATGTAGTGTGACTGATATATTTCGTAATAGATATATCATTTATATCATGGTATACTTAAAATGAAGTGTATCACTAATATACTTTATATATCAATAAAAAATTTACAATATCACTTAAATCAAAATGTTCAACCAAAAGAAGATTTTATTAGCAATATATTTAATATCATTCATATATTTAATATTAGATATATCAATTATATTAGGAGCAGAAAAGAAAATGTTCTGAGAGTAGAGTTTAAATGTGGTATTCGTATTACTATGACGTTTGGTGTGCTTAGAGATGGGAAAACGGGCGGGCAAACATACCCTTAATTTACATGCTCCTTGATGTCAGTCTGCCAAAACCAATATTAAAAGAAAGAATTTATAGGACAGACGAAACAGAACCACTCGCCGCCAACTAATATAAAATAAAAGTTTTTGACTTTAATTATAAATAAAAGAGAAAGAGAAAAGAAAAAAAAGCGCACATGGTTAATGGTTTGGTTTCACATGCTGAGCTCCGCCGTGCCTCTTCACCACCGACGCTACCTAACGCCAATAGTATTCACTCCTTGATTAGTTATAATTAGATGTTATGAGTGAAAATTTTGGTGAGTTACCAGCGCACGGCCATATGAGTTGATTAGTGGTTTCTTTTTGGAATAGTAGAATTGCACCACAATAAATAAAGTTTTCCTCCACGTTTTAAAACATTAGAAAAAACTTAAAAAATATACGGAGAACTTTTTCTTACGAAAATGCCACTCCTTACAGTTTCCAAAAAAACGTTGGGAAAAGTTTTTAAAATATGGTGAGGGAAGGCTCGTCCTATCAAATTCAATAAGAGTAGGGGTAGGTGCGAGAACTATGACTTATTTGTGTCTCAAAGTGCACGCTGGAGTCGGTGGGATATGTGATATATCCTCTAATGGATGACATTTGTAGATTAGCATAAAAAAAATCAAATCAAATCTTCATGTCATTATGGAGGGAGAGACTTCAATATAAAGAAAATATTCGGCTCCTTTTTTCCTCACCACATCTGAAAATTTGACAACTCATTATTTTTATAAAAAAATAAATGTTTTTGCATATCTCTTAATTAATTGTCAAACATTTAATGGCGGTGAACAATCGAATAGTTTTCTCGATATAATACCCTTTTTTGTTGGTACCAACTTGCTATTCTTAACTAATGTTTTTCCTTTCTGAACCCTTCAAACTCTAACATAAACTTACACACCAAAGTGTATATGATACAACATTAGATAGACTTGTTACAATAATATTTAAATTGTGTGTTTTGTACTACTATTATTCTTCTCTTCACCACACTGGACCCAACCTGGTGTTGTGTTGGAAATTGGAATGAAAACCCAAGCCCACGGTCATTATACGTATTTATTTATTTTTTATTTTATGTGTTAGCGTGTTCAATAATTTAGATTCGTGGTGGCGGTGCCAACTGTAACATAGCTGTCAGTAAGTAAATTCCATTGCTTCAAAATCTCCTCCTTCATCTTCATCCTCACGCCAGATATTATATTATTACCTTTTTACCCTTTTCCCTTTTTAAGTACACAACTCAACAAAACGCGTCGCCGTCTCTAATGGCGTCACCATTTTCACTCCCTTAAGCCTTAAACTCACTGCAACTGAAGTGTATTCCCCCAAATCAAATCCTTCTGAAGGTTCTCCATCGGAAACTGCCTTCAATGCACGCCAAGACCGACTCCGAGGTCACCAGTCTGGCGCCGTCTTCTCC
>NW_019104491.1:4823716-4838472 GCF_001995035.1 Momordica charantia
TCAGTGCCTATTCAAAAGTTGCAAGAACCTTTGCAGCCGTCGATGTCTCTACAGCTGCTAGAATCTATGCAGTAACCAAAACGCCTATCGGAGTCTCAATCTCAGCCGGCTATGGTTACCTCTCCAAAGCTGTTAGACAAAAATTCAGGAGTATTAGATGCAGGCATTAAAACTTATTTGAATATGGTGGTAACTGCTGCTCCATCTATTTTGCCTATCCAGCTGGACAAGGATCTTGTAACGACCATAATGAGGGGAGTTAATGTGATTCCGAATGATTCCATAAATCATGTTGCCATTAAGGATGCCAATCAATTGGTTCCTAAATATCATCTTATTCCATCTGCAAGTATTGGCACGTGGAAACACACTCTGCCAGCTGCACTTGACCATATCGGCTCCAAGAGGAAAGGCAGTCTTACTCTACTTGATCCTACTCCCAAGAGATGCAAACATGTTTCAGACACTGTTCCATCTGATACTTTTCTATCTACATCGGTGAAGGTTGCTAGGCAGCCTCGCTGGGAGCCATGAAAACCTTATGCTGGAATGTCTGTGGGTTGGGGACCCTAGGACATTCAGAGTTGCCTTTGATTTTATTCACCAGGAAGACCCTCAATTGCTTTTTCTTATTGAAACGAAATGTAATTCCCTTTTAACAAATAAATTGTAACTTTCTCTCAACTACCCTGGTTGTTTTACTGTAAACAGTACAGGTCTTAGTAGCAGTCTCTGTTTGCTCTGGAAGGATCCAATGGACATCTCTATATGAACTTTCTCTTCTCATCACATTGACTCTACCGTTCGTTGATCCAACTTTGTTTGGCGCTTTACTGGTTTCTATTGTCATCCTAAAACACACAAGAGAGTTCTTTCTTGGAAACTTTTGTGAAGGCTTCACAATTCTGATGACTTCCCTTGGCTGGTTGGAGGAGAATTTAATGCTATTCTTTGGCCCCATGAACAAATGGGTGACCATCCGACACTCGGCTTATCATTGATTTCCGTTCAGCTTTGGACTCTTATTCCCTTATTGACATGGGCTATTCAGGGGACCATTTCACATGGTTTAATAATCGCCATGCTTTTGCCCAACCATGGAGACGACTTGACAGATTCATTTGTAATAGCTCCTTTTTCAGTCTTTTCCTGAATGCACTGCCCAAGCATCCTGATTGGTCCAAGTCAGATCATAGGGCCATAGCGTTAATCCTAATCCAACACTCTCATTCTCGGCGTCAGTGTTTTTGACGAAGGGATTTCAAATTTAAGGAATGATGGACCCGTTATGATTCTTGTCGAAACATTATTCATGATTCTTAATCTTGGTCGAGAAGAGGTAGGTCTCTTCCATTAACCACTAACCTCACTCGCACTTCTAAGGCCTTGCCTCACTGGGGCACTAGTACCATTCGAGGCTTTTTCATTGAGATTCGGAAGAAAGAAGAAGCTCTTGCAGATGCATACAATAAGCCACCCCCATTGATTTTAATTATGTGCATCACTTTGGAAATTGGTAGCATTTGCTATGGATCACTTTTTACAATGAAAAAGGCTTCCCTTCTGTCGCACCATCATTGCGACGCGGAGCGGCCGACGTCAGATATGAGTGGCAAATTTAAGACTTGAACTTGGGTCATGTACATTAAAAAACTAAACAATCTTACCACTATGCTAACATCTTACGATATAAACATTATATTCTTTTACACAAACAAAAGTTTTAATTTATTTTTTTAAACTAAAAAAAACTACGAATTTTGTTAAATTAAAACAAAAAAATATCTTTTTTATTTATTTCGAAATTAACAAAATTATTTAAAAGAAAAAAAATTTATTTAAAAACAAAGTCAAATTTACTTTAACAAAACTTATTTGCTAAAAACTGATTTTTTGTTAACATTTTTTCAAAACCATAACCACCAAACCATTAAAAGAATTTTAAATGAGATTTTATTCTAAAATACTCTGTTTTTATCTCCTCCTTTAAAATTTTGCAGCAGAAGATTTTTTTTTAATTAAAAAATAAAATAAAAGAAACACAAAAAATATAAACCTTGTGAAAAAAATCATTTTAAATAAAAACTACATTTTAAATAAAAAGAATCCAAATTTAAACTTTGAATCCAAATTTAAAAGAATCCAAATTTTTTTTAAAGAAGATTTATTTTATAAAACTCCTATTTTTTCAACGTATTTTAACCAAAATTTTAAAGTAAAATATTTAAAATTAAGTTTATATTTATTTCATTTTAAAAACTCTTCTTTATTAGAAAAAGAAAACCTTTTATTCTAAAACAAATTTTAAAATATCAAAATCCTTATTTTATTTTCAAAAACTTATTTAAATTAATTTAGAAGATTTTTTTCCCTACTAAAAACATTTTCTTTTAAAAAAAAAAACTTTTTCTAAAAAAAACATTTTTTTCTTAAAAAAAACAAAAAAAAATCTTTTGATAGAAACAAAAAAATCTGTTTCAAATTAAAAGCATGATTTCCAAAGCCTTTCTATTTCCAACGTATTTGATACTTACTTAAAATACACTACCAGGGAGGAGACTGTCGTTCGCGTCGTTCCCTTGCGTCGGAGGTCGTGGGTATGCAAGAGAAAAGTGGTGATGGTGGGATAAGAGAGATGGAGAGAAGAAGATATGGTGATCAGGTGATGGGTTTCTAACTCTCTGCCTGTGTGTTCTCTGTTTTTTCTCCCTTCTCTGTGTGTTGTGTGCCCTTTAAATATACCAAAAAAATAACAGTAACATGCGTGAGTCGAGTAAAACCAGAGAAAAAGAGGGAAGGGAAAGCTTCGGTTTTGACCAAGGAAAAACGGGAGGAGAAACCAAATCTTTATTTTTAACCAAAACAGAATCTAAATTTTTTTTAATTAAAAAACCTTTATTTAAAACAAAATTATATAAATAAAATAAAATCTTTTTATTTCTTTTATTTTAATATTAAATCAAATTCTTTAAAACAAAATCTATTTTTTTAATTTAATTTTAATTTTAGCTTATAACCAATAATAAAGTAATCTTATAGTATTTTAAACCAAAATAATCAAAATAAAACTTAATAAAACAAAAATTAAATAGTAAAAATTAAAATTAAAATGAAGCCGGACCAAATACGGTGTCTACACCTTCGAAAGAGTTGCAACACTATTCATGGGATTTATAAAGCTAATTCAGCCAATCCTCCCTGGAAATGGTTTCATAAAAAGGCTTCCCTTCGAAAGAGTTGCAACACTATTCATGGGATTTATAAAGCTAATGGGGATTGGACAGAGAATGCCTCTGAGATTGAGGAGGCTTTTATTTCCTACTTCCAATCAATTTTCACCTCTTCTAATCCATCTCTAGAGGATATGGAAGCTATCATTTGTCACATTCCCACAGCGGTGACTCATGAAATGAATTTGAAGCTCCTCTCTCCTTTCAATAAAATAGATGTGGAGCTGGCCCTTAAACAAATGTTCTCTACAAAGGCCCTAGATCCCGATGGTTTTCCGGGCCTTTTCTATCAAAATTATTGGGACCTTGTTGGGCCAAATATATTTGAGGAATGCTTACAGATTCTGAATATCGGAGGCAGCCTTCAAGCGTACTCTTATCCCGAAGTCTAAACAACCCAGATCAGTATCTGATTTTAGACCTACAAGTTTATGCAATGTGTCCTATACAATTGTGACTAAGGCCTTGGCCGATTGCCTCAAGTATGTCCTTCAGAAGGTTATTTCTCCAGCTTAGTCTGCTTTTGTTCCTAATCGGGCCATCAGTGACAATATCATCATAGCCCATGAGTTCCTTCATATCATTCGTGGTTAGAAAACGGGTTTAAATGGCTTAGCAGTGCTAAAACTTGACCTCAGTAAGGCTTTCAATAGAGTGGAATGATGTTATTTGTAACGTTTAATGATTAAGATGGGTTTTACACCCGCTTGGGTTTGTAGAATTATGACTTTATTTCATCTACACATTTCTCCGTTTTGATTAATGGTCAGCCTGGAGGTAATATTATTCCTACGCGCGATATTTGACAAGGAGACCCTTTATCTCCATATTTGTTTCTTCTTTGTGCCGAGGGTCTTTCCATGATGTAGCATGTTGCTCTACAACGCCAACTCTTCTAGGAATCTCAATGGAATTTCCATAGGTACGAATGGCCGTACAATTTCTCACCTTCTTTTTTGCGGATGATAGTTTAATCTTCTTTAAAGCTAAAGAGCTCGAATGTACTCATTTAAAGAACTTGTTGTTCACCTACGGGAAAGCCTCTGGGCAGCTCATCAATTTTTCCAAATCATCCTTGACGTTTTCACCTAATGTTCATTTGGATCGTTAGCATTATCTCTAGTCTCTCATGGGTGTTCAACTTGTCTCGGAATTTGGAAATTATCTTGGTTTACCTTCCTCTATCTCTCGAAGGAAGGGTCAAGATTGAGCCTTTATCAAGGATCATATCTGGAAAATTATGCAAGGCTGGAAGCAAAACTTATTTTTTGTTGGTGGTAAGGAGGTATTGATTAAAAGTGTAGGTCAAGCAATTCCATGCTATGATATGAGTGTTTTTCGTCTTCCTAAAGGCTTTTGTGAAGATATTTTTCAGATTTTTGCTCTTTTTTGGTGGAGCTTCTAATGATCATAAGAAGATTCATTGTATGAGTTGGAAGCAAATGTGGCTTCCTAAAGATCTTGGGGGCCTCAACTTTCGGGATCGTGAAAGTTTCAATAAGGCTCTCCTAACTAAGAAAGCTTGGAGATTTCTTCAACATCATGATTTGCTTGTTTCCAGAGTTATCAAAGCCAAATATTTCTCGGATTCTTCCTTGTTTGAAGCTGAGGCTCATACTCATTCTTCCTATTTTTGGAAGAGTTTTTTATAGGGCAGAGAACTTCTGTCTAAGGGCATTAGAAAGTGTATTGGTACTGATCAATCTACAAGAGTATTTCGTGATCCATAGATTCCCCGAGAAAGGTCGTTCTGCCCTTTCATTTCTCCACCCTCACCGCCAGATTCGGACATTATGGTCTCAAATCTAATTTCCCCTATTGGATGTTGGAACTTACAGAGGCTACAATCTCTCTTTTGTCAAGATAATATTGATTATATCTGGTCTATTCATGTTAGTAAGTTCAATATTCCGGATAGATGGCAGTGGCATATTATGACTATCATGATTTTTTTAGTGTTAAGAGTGCCTATGAGCTCAATATGTCTCTAAACATGGCTAATCAACCTAGTTGTTCTACTGAAATGGGCACTTTCTGGCACTCAATTTGGAAGCTTAAAATTCCAACAAAATTCTGAAAATGTTTTTCATGATATTTTGCCTACTATGCATAATATCTATAGGAAGGGGCTCGATGTCTTACCTTATTGTCCGTGTTGTAGGAAGCATGTTGAAATTTCGGGCCATGCTATTTTCCAGTGCAAACGTGCTCACCAAATTTGGAGGATTTTTTTCTCGCATAGCCCAATCCCTCATCATCAACACCTCTGTTTTTGGAACTTCTGGGTCTATCTTCAGAACACCCTCATTGATATGGAGAAGGAGCTTGCTGCCATCACTCGTTGGTCGACATGGAATGACCGCAATTAATTAAACCAACAAAAGCCACTTCCAGATGTATTTATCAAAAGTAGCTGGGTTACCTCTTATGCTGATACTTACCGTGAAGCAAGGAGTCGTTCCATTCCAGAAGCTTCGGGAGACAGATCTCACCTTTCATGGGTTCCTCCTTAAGCTAATTTCCTGAAGCTAAATACAGATACTACATGCAAGGAAAAGCACAAAGGTATCAGAGTGGGTTTCATTTTTTAGGATTCTTCTAGCTTCGTACATGCAATAGATTCCTTTTTTCACCCATTTTATCTCCCTCCACTTCTGGCCCAGCTTCTTGCTATCCTTCAAGGTATCAAACATGCTCAGACTCTCAATTGTAGAAAAATTATTGTGGAATCGGACTCCCTTGAAGTGATTTCTCTTCTTTAACAAAAGTTGAAGTCTATGGCAGCTTCGGGCGTCTGGGTTTGTGACATTTTGCAAAAAGCCCATCAATTTGAGTCTTGTTCCTTCTGTTATGTCCACCGTGAGCTAAACCGACCAGCGCATTTTTTGGCAAAGCAAGGGTTTCAATTGCAAATTTCTAATTTCTGCACTTCTTCATTTCCCCTCTAGCTTTGTGGCCTTGTTGAGGAGTTTTTATTGTCTTCTGTTGCCCACATGGCTTCTTTTTAATACATAAATATTTATCCTTCAAAAAAAGGAAAAAAACTACTACTACAACCTCCAACAAAAACACCTCTTAATGAAAAATAAAATAGATGACATCTCATTCCTCTCATTCCAAATTAATCACCCAGTTTGACACATTTAGAATTTTCTTGATTTTGGTTCAAACATTTTTCAAAAAAAATTTCATGCTTTTTTATTGTCATTGAAGCAACCGTGCAAAGTTCTTGAATGACAATTTGCTTTCTTGTCCATGCTCTCCTCCTCTATGCATTCAGACCAAAAAGTAATACTTCTTATCTTCTGCCAACACCAATTTGTTATAACACTTGCTTTTTTTCCTTTTTTTGTTTCCTGGAACAATTAAGTTTAGTTTTATTTTTGTAAAAAATAAAAAAATAAATAAAACTTTTTACCAATTAGCTTCAAATCGTTGAAATATTAAACTACGCTACATTTGATCAAATATTTAGCACCATCAAATATTGTTACATAAGCTTATTCTTCACCATCTGATACTACAAATCTTAATAGATATTTTCTCACGAATGTTAATTTTTCATTGTCACAAGTTTGACAATTTGTTGTAGAATCATAATCTCTAGGATGCAGCTTTTCAATGCATGTATTGCATTTTTCAAACCATGGATTGTCCTTGTTTTGAATCTTTACAATTCTTCCAATAAAACAACAAGCAAGATCTTCAACTTTTCCTTTAATAATGTCTCTCAATGTTGTTTCTTTTGCTTCCACCAACTTCTTTGATGGATGTAAAAGATGTCCGAGTTTTCTTATTGACCTTGCATTCTAAAAAAGGTTTATTTAAAAAGTTAAAAAATAAATAACTATAAACCAACAAAATATATATATATATATATATATTAAAAATTAAGATCTATGAAATTTTTATCGTTAGAAAAAAGATTAAAAAAATGTAAATCAAAAAAGTTTTTAAAAGTTTTTTGATGTTTTAATTAAAAGTTATTTGAATACTTGTCTTGTTTTAAGTGCATCCGCAACCTCCATTAAGGAATTTATCACAATAACACTTGTATTTGTGAATGATATCAAAGTATAAGTATTAGTAATAAGATTTACAATTGTATAAAATTAAATTATGCAATAACTAAAAGACTTTACCTTCGTACATACTTTTTCTTATGTTTGTGATAAGAATTACATTATTTCCACCGTAATTTTCTTTTTAGAAATGTCCTTCAATTTCAGCTAAATCATCCCACAATATAAATTTTAGAATATTAAATCTGCTGTGTAAGGATACTAGATTGATTTTGTCAATCAATAGTTTTACATATAAACAACAAAGTCAATGTAAGTAATAAATCTAAATAATACTTATTATCCATGATTTGAATCTCGCACTTCTTTCTCTAGGTTGCTTGACATTTATGAACAACCATTGAATTCACCTCCCGCCTAAGACATCTGCATATAATTTGAAATTGTATTTTGTCAAGAAATAAACCATGTAAATGAAATTACAATGTCATACATACCCATTTGTGTAGTCGTATCATTTGCATTTGCCACTGATTCGAAGTTAACTAAGTTAAATCTTTTAAGTTATATATCTCTCCTTCGACTTTTTCAATGTCACTGTTTTGTGTTAATGACATTTCAATTTTTTCATTGATATTTGGGAATGTCGTGTCAATTGGCTTTATACTCCCATCAACAATTTTGTATGTTTTTTCCTTGTCTAGCTTTGCCACGAATTTGTCAATCAAATCGTTGGACAAAATAATTTGAATACTTTCTCCCTACAATTATATTTGATGCCAATTATAACCAATCTCATTAAATAGAATGCAAATGAATTTAAAAACATTCTTACCTACTTATCAATATCAATGAATTTTTTTATCATTGTTGGATCTTCTTTTCTGCTAGTAAACTGTTTTTTAAGGAATTTTCTAACGATAGTTACGTTTATCGACCACCCTGTTTGAAATGGGTTCARTTCCGCGATCGATAGATCAGTAGTTGACATCTCTGTCATCTAGTTGAAATTTGATAACCAAATTATTTGACGTTATGAAACTATAGTAATAATTATTAAAAAAGTAAAATAATTGAAAATTAATAACTTACCTTGAAGGATAAAGATTTAGCTTTCTTGAGTACTCGACTTCAGGATAGTTTGAGTGTGGAGATTTTTTGCATACTATAAATAGTAAGTATTGGGATATTATTTATATGCATAGTATGGAAAGCCAAACAAATTGTATTTAAATCTATAATAAATTTTTTTAATTATGGAAGTTTAATTATTGATTTTAATGATTATTAAATCACAATAATGTTAAAACGTTTCCATCTTTTCACCTTCTTTATTAAGCATTTTAGTTGTATGGAATTTTAATAATTGATTTTAATGATTGTTAAATCACAAAATAATGTTAAAATGTTTCCATCTTTTCACATTCCTTATTAATCATTACATTTAATGGTCTTAATTTTATTTATCAACACATAGACAAAATTTTAAGGAGACATTACAAATTCAATATCTGGCTTTTAAGTGGGGCGTTTGGAGTGTGTGCCAAAATTCCTTCATCACAATTGGATCGTTTTGAAGTTCATATAAATTAATAAATATTACATGGGTTGATGAAAGTAATTAATAAAAAATTGTGAGGGCAAAATAAACCTAAAATGAAAAATTGGGAGGGCAAACTAGACCTAAAATATTTTTTTATGGATCGTGGCATTTTAATATAGTTTAGATTACAAAGTAGACCGTATCCATAGTGTCACGAGGATAAGGTACCCAACCTTATCCATATACTATAGACCATTTAGGTTATTACTGAAACATTATCCACTTGTATATCGAACATATACTGTATATTTATTATATATATACTATATATCAAATGTATACAATGTATATTAAATATATACTATATATCAAATATATACAATGTATATTAAATATATACCTACATCAAATATATATTATTCTAGTTACATTAAATAACCTTAGATCTTAGTTTATTGGAATACGAGTAATGCAAAGAAAATAAATAAATAATTTGTCCAGTAATTACAAATTCACGAGCTAAGGGCACCAAACCCAACAAACTAGTTACCAAAACCAGTCAATTCATATCATGTTTGAAAATATTACGCATAATTTCACATTTGCTCTTTTTAGAAAACTAGGCAAAGTTGTGAGGAAATTGAATAAGTATTTCAAAAAATTTAACGTTGATCTCAGTATTTTGCTTGAAAAGTTATTTTGTTTGATATCCACTCTCTTTTACGGCCTACAAATTTGAACCACATATTTGAGAGATATGTCATTTTACCCTTGTCATAATTTTGAAATCTCATTTACAACGTTTGTCCTTCATTTGTCTTTTCTGTGTATCATCCTATTTATGAATGATGGTATAGTTGCTTACATTTGCATTATCCAAGGCAATGTGTTATTCGAAATCAAAGGCACGAGAACCTAGAGATAAGGATATTTGTTCTCTGAATACCATTGGGGTAAATATAACATTATATAAAGTTATCATAGGCAAAGTCATCATCACATTCTCGCTCAGTTAAAGAGTGCTTGATAGCCAAGTGTCCATTTGTTATGTGCACTCTTGATCCAACTGAAAGCACTTTTGAAGGGAAGTGAAAGCGATGATCGGGCTATTTTGACAATCCCAAGTTTATATTAAAAAGCAAGTGATTTCTCTCTCTCTTTTTCAAGATAGAAATTTCCCTTTATCATCATGCCTCAAGTGCACGTTTCATGCATTTTAGGCTTTTTCTCTGAGTACTCCTAAAAAACCTTACGCTAGGGCAAGAAATTTCATGAAGTTTTACTTTTCTTGAGCAAGTGTATTTTATTATCTTGTTGGTTAAATCAAATCTCATTAAAGATCGAGGTCGAAGTTTGTGTCAAGCCCAAGTCCATTGCATTTTATTTTATCGTTGGTCAAATCGAACACAATCGAAGATCGAGGTTGAAGTTTGGTGTCTATTGCGTTTTATTTTATCTTTTTTGTTAAATCAAACCTGATCGAAGATCAAGGTAAAAGCCTGTATCAAGTGCAGGTTAGTTGCATTTTATTTATCTTGTTGGTTAAATCAAACCCGATCAAAGATTGTGGTTAAAGCCTGAGTTAAACGCAGGTCCATTACACTTTATTTATCTTGTTGGTTAAATCGAACTTGATCGAAGATTGAGGTCGAAGCCTGTTTCAAGGGAGGTCTGTTGCATTTTATTTTCTTGTTGGTTAAATCGAGCTCGATCGAATATCGAGGTTAAAGCCTGTGTCAAGCCAGGTTAGTTGCATTGTATTTATCTGGTTGGTTAAATCAAACACGATCGAAGATCGAGGCTAAAGTCTGTGTCAAGCACAAGTCTATTGCAGTTTATTTATCTTGTTGGTTAAATCGAACCTCATCGAAGATCAAGGTTGAAGCTTGTGTCAATCTAGATTGGTTGCATTTTATTTCTCTTATTGGTTAAATCGAACCCGATCGAAGATCTAGATTGAAGCCTATATCAAGTTAGGTCCATTGCATTTTATTTTCTTGTTGGTTAAACCAAACCTGATCGAAGATCGAGGTCGAAACCTGTGTCAAGTCAGGTTTGTTGCACTTTATTTATCTTGTTGGTTAAATCGAACCCGATCGAAAATCAAATCTAAAGTTTATGTCAAGCCAAGTCCGTTGCCTTTTATTTTTCTTGTTGGCTAAATTGAAATTGATCGAATATCGAGGTCGAAGCCTGTGCCAAGCCAGGTCCGTTGCATTCTATTTTATTTCTGGTTAAACCAAACCCAATCGATGATCAAGGTCGAAACATATGTCAAGTTAAGTTCTTTTCACTTTATTTATCTTGTTGGTTAAATCGAACCTTATCGAAGATCAAAATCAAAGCCTATGTCAAGCCAGGTTTGTTGCATTTTATTTTCTTGTTGGTTAAATCAAAGTTGATTGAAGATCAAGGCTGAAGCCTATGTCAAGCTAGGTTCGTTGCATTTTATTTTCATGTTGGTTAATTGAATCCAATTAAAGATTGAGGTCGAAACCTGTGTCAAGCCACCGTTGCATTTTATTTTATCGTTGGTTAAATAGAGCCGATCGAAGATCATGGTCGAAGCATGTGTCAAGCACAGGTTCATTGCTTTTTATCCTTGGTTAAATCGAACCCAATTGGAGATCAAAAGCCTGTGTCAAGCACAGGCCCGTTGTATCTTACTTATCTTATCAGACCGTTGTGGAGATTAAGGTCACGCCTAGTGATAAAAAATGGCCGCCACTCTGGTCTTCTTTAAGTAAAAATTTTGTGTTCCTAATACTTTGTCTTTTTGCCTTTGTCTTTCCTTTTAGTTATGCAAGAAAATAGGGCAAGTTGTAGACACTATATTTGGTCCGACTCGCATTTTTATTATTATTTATTTATTTTGTTTTATTTTATTTTAGTTATTTTGGCTAGAATAACTCAAGTTTATTGTAATTGTTTTATAAGGTAAAATTTTAATTAAATTAAAGAGTTAGATTTTGTTAAAAGTAATATTGATTTTATAAAACTAAGAAATGATGTTTTATTTTAAATAAAAAGATTTTGTTTTTTAAAAAAAAAGATTTTATTTGAAAATTTTGCTAATAAAAGCTCCAGCAAGATAAGATCTTTCACGCTATTTCTCTATTTTTTTCTCTAATCTTTGTTGATCCTCCTAAGTTAATATTGTCATTTTAACGTATATAAGAGATTAGATCTTCTGTAGATGACAAAACAGAGTAGAGGAAAAACAAAATGGTGAGCGAGTAAATCGAAAAAATTTTGTTTCTCTAAAGGAAAACTCATTTGTCTCTCTTAAAACACCCAAAAAATTTTCCTTGTTTTTTCCTTCTTTATTTTCTCTCTCTCTACAAACTCCACTATTTTCTTTCATCTTCTTCTGTCTTCCTCCATCTCTTTCCACCTTAGATCTACACATCCGGTGGCATCCGACATTCCGAAAAACTACGATTCGACGGCGGCAAGACCTCCGGCACAATAAAACGGCAACGGTGGCGAACTCCAACAACAGTGGCACGACTCCGGCGACTTGCAACAACACATCCATGGCGGCAAAACTTTCGGCGACAGCTGATCTAGTGAAACTCAATGGCAGAACCACTCCGGTGACGTCGAGTGGCAGCAGATCCAGCGACAGACCTTTTCGAACTCTGGCGACATCAAGTGACAACAGATTCGGCAACACCAGACCTCAACGAACTTCGGCAGCTTCGAGTGGTAGCAGATTTGGCAACACCTAGAGTTCTACGAACTCCAGTAGTAGTAGATAAAATCTTTATTTTTAAAAGAAAATAAGTTTTTAAATCTATCACTTGTTTGAAATAAACTTTTCAAAGATTAATAATTATTTCGAGGAGATTGAAATCTTCCAATATTCTCGAGGTAATAAAATTTCCTAATGGCCTTCGTGCCACTCATACCTATTAATTTATATTTTATAACAAAGCGTGAATTAATTAAATGTGAGACATTTAAAATAAAACACAAAAAAATTTTTTCTTTGGATCAACTAGTGTAATGGGATAATTTAAGATAAAATGTGGTAACCGTTTTCGAACGGGTGTTGTAGGGTACTAATACCTTTGTTTCGCTCAATCGACTCCCAAACCAAAATCTATTTTTTGCAAACCGTTTTTTGTTTTAGGTGTCCAATCACACCTTGTGGATGGTTGATGGCGACTCCAAACCCTTATCTCGAAACAGACCTTTTAGGTGATGACATCGGTCACTCTCATCGCGATGACGTTGGGACAGGTAAGGACATGTAAACTTCTTCAAATAAGTCTTCATTTAAAAAAACATTATTGATATCCATTTGAGCTAATGACCAAGCAAAGGAAGCAGATAAAGTTAAGAAAATCTTAATCGTAACAATTTTTGCCACAGGAGCAAAGGTGTCTAGAAAATCAATACCCTCCAACTGGGCTTTGTAACTGGGCTTTCTAACAATCAACAAAACCATCAGCATGATATTTGACTCAATAAATCCATTTACATCCAAGAGTGTGATGACCAGGTGGAAGGGGAACCAAACTCCGAGTGTTAGTACGTTCCATGGTAGCAATCTTTTCATCTTGTGTTTCTTGGAAATGTTATCGCTTTGATGAAAAAAATGCGGTTAAGACTTAGTAAAGACATTAAGTAAAAAATGATGGTGATCAACAAAGAAACCATTATAGGATAAGAAATTCTCACTAAGATGAAAAGTAGAAGAAACCGAAGAGTTAATGGGTGAAGAACCTAAAAGGTTGCAGTGCAAATCACGGAAAAATCCTTGAGGATATTGAGGCCTTTGAGACCTGCAGACGATAATAGAAGAACCATCAGTCGTATCTAGAAGATGTGCGGATTCGAGGGTCAAAGCTGGAGCTAACATTGTACTAGCCAATTTTGATAAATTAGATGCAACAGACATCAGGACACTAGCAGGTGCAATAATGTTAGGACCAGTAGCTGGAGGTTTTGAATGGTGTAACGTCACACTCAGCTGATGTAAGGATAGACATATCAACATGTGGTGGTTTAGACAGAGCAGAAATGTCAGTTGCAAGTCAGAATTAGAGCAAGACAATACAAAATCAGTAAATAAATCATCTAATGATGCTGCTAAATGTGAGTAAATATTATGAAAAGGAAATAAATCTTCATGAAATACCACATTTCATGAAATGAAAATCTGGCGCTTGCTGATATTGCATAATTTGTAACATTTCACGTCTGGTGGATAACAAATAAACACACAGGGGATCACCCAAGGATCAAAATTTTGCTATAAGCTGTCAATGTTAAGGCATAACTGATGGGATGTGAATCCCGGAGCGGAAGCGGATCTTTGTTCATCAATTTTGAGAAAACAAAATCAAAAGTGCAAAGATGAAAATACAGGGGAAAAAGTTTTCCCTTACCTCTTCTTCAATGGTTCAATCTCCCGAACACACCACCAAATGATCTTCCATGCTATCCTCTAGGTACAAGATCGTTGCTTATGGGAGCGTTTTTGTTTTGAACAAAAGGGATTGAGAGCGTGTTCATCGAGAGAGTTTCTTCGTTGGGAATAGTTATCTTGCAGAACTATAAATACTTATGACGTCATAACTGTTCCCCCACTCCCCTGCAATTAATAATTAATATATAAGCAGGGGAGTGTTAATAATTAATATATATATATATATATATATATATATATATATATATATATATATATATATCTGTTGGGATTTTCTCTACCTTTAAAAAGATTAGAGACTCGTGCAAGCGCACACGATCACAAGTAATACTCGGAAGTAATCCAAAGTCGAATCCTCAGGGACTTGTTGCTTTTCAAAATCAAGTAATGCAGTGAAATGATTCAAATATGCAATTGTGATTTAGGAAGAAAATAATGGTGAAATGTTGTTGTTTGGGGTTTTAACTATCAAGCAATTTAATGAAACTCAACCTCCTTGTCTCCTACCTTAGGTTTGATGCAAA
>NW_019104491.1:4858118-4875097 GCF_001995035.1 Momordica charantia
ATCGATTGGATAATGTGGGCCAACAATCACGTGGAGAAAATCTTGAGTATTGGAAAAAAAAACGTGACTTGCGTGTGTGTGGTGATTTGGAGTTGAAAAAACAAAGTGAGAATTGTTAAGTTGGTGGTTGGTGGGTTGGTTGGAAATTTATTATATCATAAATGCATTTATTATGAAACGAGGGCAATTTAGTCCATTTACATGATAAAATAAGGGGAGGGGTCAGAAATCTGAGGTGAAGGGGTCATGAATAAGTAAAAATCAAAAGGGGGTCAAAAATCCAGAGTGGTTATTGAAAGGGGTAAAAAATCCCAATTTCCCAACATTGTTCGGGAAACAAAATAAGGAATCGAAGATTTGTATGAAAGATTAGTAGATAAAAGGGATAAGAACTTTGTTATCTGTTTTGTGTAATTCTTTGTTTTTAGCTTTAATATTCAAAATATGAAAACAAAAAATATACCTTAAATCTTTTTCAAAATGCATTGGCCTGTTAGTTATAAAGCATTTATGGGCATTTTCAGCTTCTAAATGAATTACTGATTTTCAGCTTCTAGAAGAATCACAAATTATTGGTTAGAAATGATTTCATATTTTAGAATTTTAAAAAATGAAGAATTATTTCAAATTCTTAAATCGTGTTGATTTCAAATCATTAAAATGAAAAATAAAATATAATATTTTACAATTAGATCCTTGTAAATAAATGTTGGGGACAAAAATATGACCTACCACGTGGCGAGATCATATATGGCTGACCTCATCAGCTCATCTCCGGTCGAGCTCTTAAGTCCATCTAGGAAGATCTCCTAAGTCCATCTAGGAAGATCTCCTGAGCTCGTCTACGGAAGAGCTCCTAAGCTCATCTACGGAAGATATCCTAAGTTCATCTAGGAAGAGATCTTAAGCTCATCCATGGAAGAGCTCCCAAGCTCCTCTACGTAAGAGCTCCCAAGCTCCTTTACGGAAGAGCTCCTAAGCTCATCTACAGAAGATATCATGTCCATTTACGGAAGAGCTCCTAAGCTCGTCTACGGAAGAGCTCCTAAGCTCATCTACGGAAGATATCCTAAGTCCATCAAGAAAGAGCTTTTAAGCTCGTCTATGGAAGAGCTTCTAAGCTCATCTATGGAATAGCTCCTAAGCTGATATAGGAAGACCTCTTAAGCTCATCCATAGTCGAGCTCCTAAATGACAAGCTTTGACATCATGCGGTTCGCCGACCTCAAAGGTCGGCCCCGTTACTTAGACACGGATTAGAACCTTCCAAGTATTATACTCCAAAGCAGGGATAAATCCAGAGACCAACACGGACCAACGGTCCATAGCAGGTCACCTGACCCCAGAGTAGTGAAATACCTCGATGGGATGGGTAATTACTCCTCAAATCTCTATAAATACACCTCCACTCCACCCACTAAGGTATGGAAACTATTTTTTACGCTGATCTGTTGAGCTCGGATTATATACTAACTTAGCGTCGGAGTGGCTTACCTCCTTGCAGGTATCCCGAGAATCGCTCTAAGTGCTACCAACCGACCTCCCAGGTCGTCATCCGTAACCCGAGAATCGCTCTAAGTGCTACCAACCGTCTGTGGGGACGACATTTTAAGTCATTCCTAATAAGATCAATCTATGACTCATGCAGTTTCTCGAAGCGGTAGTATTCCCCAAAATTTGGTGGACCTTCAAATCTCTTCAAGGTATTCCGCTGCCAGAAGATCTTCCTGTTCAAGATCTTCCCTGAACGATGACCTTCCCCTCGAGGAAGACCTCCTCCTCATAACAACTTTCGGTTAAGGAAGATCTACTGGAAGAGGAATAACTCTTAGTCGAGGACGACCTCCCCTCGACGACAAGTTTCCCAAGGGAGACCTACTGCAAGAGGAAGACCACATAGTCCAGGATGACCTTCCCTTCGACGACGAGTCTCCCAAGGAAGACCTACTGCAAGAGGAAGACCTCATAGTAGAGGATGACCTTCCCCTCGACGACAACTCTCCCCAAGGAGAACTATTGTAAGAGAAATATCTCATAGTCGAGGACGACCTTCCCCTCGACGACGAGTCTCCCAAGGAAGACCTACTGCAAGAGGAAGACCTCATAGTAGAGGATGACCTTCCCCTCGACGACAACTCTCCCCAAGGAGAACTATTGTAAGAGAAATAWCTCATAGTCGAGGACGACCTTCCCCTCGACGACGAGTCTCCCAAGGAAGACCTACTGCAAGAGGAAGACCTCATAGTTGAGGATGACCTTCCCCTTGACGACAACTCTCTCCAGGGAGAGCTATTGTAAGAGGAATACCTCATAGTCGAGGACGACCTTCCCCTCGACGACGAGTCTCTCAAGGGAGACCTACTACAAGAGGAAGACCTCATAGTCGAGGACGACCTTCCCCTCGAAGACAAATCTCCCAAGGAAGACCTGCTCTAAGAGGAAGACCTCATAGTTGAGGATAAACTCTCATCATTTGATCATATATTTGAGCAAGCATGATAGCTGACCTACACCCAATGGGGGCACCAAAATATAAATTACGCATATCATCAAATTCCTAAGCGCCCAGTTTAGGCTGAGCTACTCCAAGCTCAACTTCGAACTCCTAAGCGCCTAGCTTAGGCCGAGCTCATCCAAGCTTTGAGCTCAAACTCTTAAACACACAACTTGAGTCGAGCTTCTCCAAGCCCGAACTCAAATGCTTAAGCGTCCAGCTTAAGCTGAGCTTCTCCAAGCATCAAACATAATCAACATGGCAAGCTTAAGTCGTCTTAAAGCGTTGACCTTGAACAACACGTCATCCATTATTCTTAAGCATCAAGCTTAGTTGAACTTCTCAGAGCTCCTAACTTAGGCAACATGCCATCAAGATGAATTTCTCATAAGGCCGAATAGTGAACATACCCAAAGGTGATAGCTTGCGGAGAGACAGAGCTCATCACCATCAAAAGGAAGAGCTGCAATTATATAGATCACCCCCAACCAACGGGAAAGCTTCCATCAAATAGCTCATCCCTACCTAAAGGGAGAGCTTTCATCTAAGTTCATCATCATCAAAAGGAAGAGCTTTCGTCTGATAGCGCATCCCCACCTAAACGAAGAACTTTAATCTGAGTTCCTCATTGCAAGAAAAATTTGTAGCTGAGCTCATCATGAGGGCTTCCGTCAAATAGCTTGTCCCTGCCTAAAGGGAAAGCTTCCAACAGAGCTCATCATAAAAGATTCCATCTGATAGATCATCTCACATAAAGGGAGAGCTTCGTTTGAGCTCACCATCATCAAGAAAGCTTTCGTCAGATAGCTCATCATCGCCTAAAGGGAGAACTTTCATCTGAGCTCATCCAAGCAAGGAGAACTTTCAGTTAAGGTCATCAAACTCATCAGAAGAGCTTTCGTTACACAGCTCCACTCTACCTTAAGGAAGGCTCGCGAAGAGAGAGCTCATCTCAATCTCAAACATGCATGATCTATCAGATAACTCACCTCGGCCTCAATGGTGAGCCTCTACAAGATAGATCACTTCTTCATGCATGAGTTCACATCGACCAAAAGATAAGCTCCCACAAAATAGGTCATCTCGACCTCAAGGATGACCTATGAGATAATTCACTTCACTAGGCATGAGCTTACATCGACCAAAATATGAACTCCCACAAAATAGGTCATATCGATCTCGAGGATGACCTATACGGTATAATTCATTTTTTCATGCAATGAACTTACATCGACTAAAAGATGAGCTCCCACAAGACGTCATCTTAACCTCAAGATGAGCTATCAGATAGCTCACATCGACTCAAAGGATGAGCTCACATCATATAGTTCTCATTGACTTTCCATCAGCATCAGTGGAACTTCCATTAATCAAAGGGACGAGCTCTCATGTGAGAGAGCTCACATCATATAGCTCAACTTCAAAGATGAGCTTCCATCAACATCAATGATGAACTTCCATCAATCCAAAGGATGAGCTCGCACGAGAAAGGTTATCTCAACCTCAAGGATGAGCTCACATTATTTAGCTCACCTCGACTTCAAGGATGAGCTTCCATCAACATTAATGACGAGCTTCCATCGGCTCAAAGGTTGAGCTCTCACGAGAGGACACCTCGGCCTTAAGGACGAGCTCACGTCACCATTGTTTACCTTAATTTCCATGACAAGTTTCCATCGACATTTAGGATGAGCTTTCACCTTATAGCTCACAATAGCTTCACGAACGAGCTCTCATCAAATAGCTCAACTCAAGCTTAAACATGAGCTCCCAACCTCGATGACGAGCTCCCAAGAATGAGATTTCCCCAAACAACTCACAACAGTTTCAATGACGAGTTCCCAATGTATAGCTCACGATGATCTCAATGATGAGCTCCCACGAGACAGCTCAAAATTACCTCAATCACGAGTTCCTACCAAATAACTCACGTCAACTTCAATACCTTGGTCTTGATGGTGAGCTCCCACAAGATAGGTTATCAAAGCCCAAAGAAAGAGACCCCATTAGTAGGCTAAGCCCTACTTCAAAGATGAGCTGCCAGCTTAAAAAGACAAATATCCATGAAGCGACCTTCGTGAATCACCGCTTAAGGAGCCGATCTACATAAATAATGAGCTACGCAAATCTATGACCTTGACCAAACATATTCAAATTGGCACAAGTCTCGACGGTCAGACCTTAGAACGAGAATGACCTACACGAGGTCAAAGATAAGTTCTCAAAGTAAGACCTTCACCAAGCTAGGTCCAAGGTAAAACTCCTCAAAGAAATACCTTCACCAAGGTTCAAGGTCGAGCTCCTCAAAGAGATCTTCATCAAGGTTCGATATCTTCTAAAAAAGATGACCTCCACACGGGTTTAAGGGAGAACTCCTCATAACGACGTTCACAATGATCCAATGAAAAGCATATTGAAGCCTAAACTAAACATCTATCTCGCAACGTGTCGGAATGACCTATGACAAGTTAGATTCCAAACTTATAAAAGTGGGGGAAAATGTTGGGGGCAAAAATATGACATACCATGTAGCGAGATTATATACGATCGACCTCATCAGCTCATCTACGGTCGTATACGGAAGAGCTCCTAAGCTCATCTACAGAGATATCCTAAATCTATCTAGGAAGATCTCCTAAGCTCATCTACGGAAGATATCCTAAATTCTTCTAGGAATAGATCCTAAGCTCCTCTACAGAAGAGCTCCTAAGCTCCTCTACGGAAGAGCTCCTAAGCTCATCTACATAAGATATCATGTCCATCTACGGAAGAGCTCCTAAACTCGTTTACAGAAGAGCTTCTAAGCTCATCTACAGAAGATATCCTAAGTCCATCTAGTAAGAGCTCTTAAGCTCGTCTACAAAAGAGCTCCTAAGCTCATCTACGGAATAGCTCCTAAGCTCATATAGGAAGAGCTCTTAAGCTCGTCCACGACCATGCGGTTCACCGACCTCAGAGGTCGGCCCCGGTTACTTAGACGCGAATGAAAACCTTCCAAGTATTATGCTCCAAGGCAGGGATAAATCTAGAGACCAACACGGACCAACGGTCCATAGCAGGTCACCTGACCTTAGAGCAGTGAAATACCTAGATGAGATGGGTAACTACCCCTCAAATCTCTATAAATACACCTCCACTCCACCCACTATGATATGGAAAATATTTATGACGTAATCTGTTGAGCTCGGATTATATACTAACTTGGGCGTCGAAGTGGCTTACCTCCTTGCAGGTACCTCGAGAATCGCTCTAAGTGCTACCAGCCGACCTCCCAGGTCGTCATCTATGCCTTGATAGATTTTTGCATCAACAATAAATATTAAAAAAAAAAAAGCCAAATGGATGAAGTTTACAATTTTACAATTCTCCTCGTCTCCATTTTCGTTATTTTACTTTTATCTCTTTCGTTGGCACACCACTAGTGTGTACTCGTTCATGCCACATGGATGATCCTTTTTTTTTCTCGATAATTTTGATTTCTTCGATTCTCATCTCAAAAGAGAGTAAAATTGGAAGATTGTCAAAATTTCATTTAAAATCCGTACCAAATCTTACTTATACTGGACAATTTTTTTTAAAGGATAAAACGTGATTTTAAATTCTATTTTTTTAGTCAAATCAAACACATAAAACGATTGATTTGCAAATCTGAGGTTCCAAACTAAGAAGGTTATGAAATAAGTAGGGAAATTATTATATTAATTTTTTTTCTTTTTTTAAACAAAAAGATTAAACTTCATTAAAAGGAAGAATCCACCTCATGGGCTACAACGAACTCAAAATCCTTTCTATCTGCACAACTAAACAAATTGGGAAATTGAGATAACCAAATCGTATTTTCATGAGAAAATTTTTTTGAGCTAAAGAGTTGACTTCCTCTTCACATACACAAAGGGCACAAGGCCAGCTTATGCTATAGGCGAGCGAGGCGACCGCTCCCGTTCTAGGAAGGCCTTATATTTTTCCTATAATATATAATATTGGTATTTATTTAATTTAATTTTAATTATCAATTAAATTTAAAATATAAAATAATTTACTAATTACTTTTCATAAACTTTTTCGGAGGAATTCATAATTTTTTTTTTATAATATTGAAAATACACACTACTAAAAAAATCCACAATTAACAGACTCATAAATTTCTTACAATTTTGATTGGCTCAGCTTTCAAATTTGTTAACACTAATCTTTTTATTCATGTTCATTTCAAATTTCCTTAAAAGGAGTGTGGGAGACCTTCCATATTTTTTTCATCTTTTTATTTATTTTTCTCACTAACCAAAACTTCATAAATATATTACTTAGGTTACACTAATTTTAAGTCGAACTCTCGCCCTCTCTCTGTCAGTACTCTCCCCTCTCTCACTCTCTCACTCTCTCAAATCTCAAATTTTCATCTTGATCTTCTGTGTGGTCTCACAATATTATTAATTGCTAGAATAAAAATAAAAACTTTTTATCTCCTCAACTCAACCTAGTAGCTTCAAAGTTCTAGGTTTTTGGTTCAAAATTTTTTACTTTTTTTTATAAATTATTTCATATTTTTTATTGCTCAAAATTTAATATAAGAGACTTGCTTACCTAGAATATAAATATGTGAAAATATGAATCTAGATATGAAAATATAAAAGAAAATAAAAGTAGAAAAACTTAATCTTAAAAGGTGCTGCTCTCGATAAATTTGTTATTGGAACTAAAAGTAATAAAACTGATGTATAGAAGAAATGATAAATATAGACAAATAGAGATGAAATAAAAATAGTAGATGATGATATGTTGTTGAATAAATGAAGCATCTAATCATGAAAAGCAAACTAGAGCGAGGAAGTATAGAGAAAAAAGGATTGCTAAGGAAATTGCAAATGATATGAAAATACAACCAATATTTCGAGAAAAAATAACGATTCGAAAAATAAAAAACAATTTGATGAGAATGTTGATATTGAAGAAACACGATCACCGAAAGATTCAATTTCATGTATATGGAACTTTTGACTTCTTATTTGATATGAAAATTTTAAAGTCATTATATGATGATAATCTAAAAAGATATTATAGTAATCTTGAAAATATATTAAAACATGATACATTTACCGACATTAGTAGTTTAGATTAATTTTTTGAATTAAACATATTAAGAGAAGTGTAATTAAATTGACTGTTCTATTAAAATATTAAATTATATAAAAAAGGTAAACGCTTTTACAAATGCATATCTTGCTTATAAAATATTATTAACAATTTCGATAACAGTTGTTTCTACTGAAAGAAGCTTTTCAAATTAAAATTAATCGTATTTAAGGTCAACTACGTCAAAAGAAAGATTAAATGGATTGGTCATATTGTTCATTGAAAATGATATATCAATAAACTTAGTTTATCAAAATTTGATACATAATTTTGCATATCAAAAAGTAAGAAAAATAAATTTTATATTGTATTTTCTATATTAAAGCCTCTAAATCAAAGTTTTGCCTAAGGCCCCATATCATCTTGAGCCGCCCCTGAAAGAACACCATGTTTATGAGTTTCTAAGGGCCTGTTTGGTAACGTCCTCGTTTTCCGTTTTCCATTTCCTGGTTCTTGTTTCTATTTCTTTTTAGAATTTTGGGAAAAAAAGAAATAGAAACCAAATATCTTTTCATAACTAATTCTTTTCCTATTTTTATTTTTAGTTTTTTTTAGTTTCCAAAATTTAGTTCTTTTTTTTTTCCTGGTAATATTTCTCAAATTTTAGAACAAGAAATGAGATAGGTTATCAAACTTACCTGTTTCTTAAAAAATTATAACGGGAACAAAAAACAGAAAACATGAACATTATCAAACGAAACTTGAAAATCTCATTCCTTGTTCGTTGTAATGAAATCAGCCACCACATAGGAACTCGTAGTACCCGTTGGAGTGGTTGGTTTAAACATATCTTCGTTAGAGATCCATTTGTTTGTAAAGCAACTTATCGCCTCTTCATTCCCTACTCTTGACCCCATGACAAACTAGAACAAAGGAAAGAATTTCGAGAGCTTCTACTTGCTTGGAGGATAGATGAATCATGAAATTACCTTCCTTTTTTAGAAGCCTCAAAACCATAAGATTTGGATTTTTCATAATCCTCCATACTTGTTTGGCTATAAGGATTAAGTCTTCAATATCTCTAAATTTTAGACCCCAAGCTCGTTAAGAAAATACATAATCTCTCACCGTTTCAATGAATTCTCCTCTTTTTGCCTGTGGTTTGTGGAACCCACCAAAATAAATCAACTGCTCTTAATAAAAACTTGAAGCATCTCGGATGGTTAGTGCAATGCTTTTAATAATAACTTTTTCCACCCGACTTGTTTGTTTTTAAAAACATTAAAATTTATTCTAAAAACAAACATTAAAATTAAATTACCTTTTTAGTTTCTACATTTTACGCATAATTAAATCTCATGTCTTGTATAGTACAAGTTTCATTATCGTCCTGGATTCTCATTAAAAAAAAAAAAACACATTTGTCGAATATAATTCTTATCTAAATTTTAGAAACAAAAACTAAATTTTTTTACAACTACATCCCATTCGATAATCATTGTGATTTTTGTTTTTATTTAATTAAGCTTTTAAATACTACATTCACATATGTATTTGTTTGTTTCCAAACTAAAAAAGTAATTTTCAAAAACTTATTTTATTTTTAAAATTTAGCTTAGAAAATGACCAAATTTACACTCAAGAGAGACCAAATTTACACCAAAGAAATTCGATCAAACCTGAAAAACAAAGAAAGATTACACATTGATGTGGTGTTAGCAACACACAATTTGATTCTTATGTTAGAATCAAGTGTTAAGGACAACGATACCTCAAGTACTCCAAGTATCTACATTGGTATGAGACAATTTGGGTAAAGTGGGACAATTTGCTCTTCTAATATTTTGTAAAAACCCAACAAATTCCACATTAGCAAGATATTGAAGAATACTCAGTGTCTGACAATCATAATGTCGTCTTCCAATATTTTTCTTCTTTGTCACATGATGATAAATCTTGCTGAAATTTATAGTGTAATTAACTTCCACCTACTTGGCTCATCTGGAAGTTCTTGATCAACTATCAACATAGTTTCCAGAACACACACCTTGTATAACCGTCAAGTCAATGCTCGTGTGTAAACATGTGGAACCGCTAACATCACATCCTTTGTCATAGTAAAGCAGACATACCATAAGGATGAATTATCTCTCTTCAGAAGAACTTATCATCTTCCTTGACGAGAGAAACACTATTAGCATTTGTCCCATTTCCGTGTACATTCCTCCATTCGCAATGTGTGAAACTGCGCTCCTTCAGTTACAACTCATTTGAGATGCCTTTTGTTATTGGAAAAAATCCCTTACTTTTACTCTAGAAATAAGCAAAAAATTAAAATAACTAATAAATTTAAAGAAAGCAAGAAAATAAAGAAACACAAGAATGAATGTGGAAAACTCCAAATTGGGAAAAAAACCACGACCCACAAGGAAAATTCCACTATGTGAAAAATTATTACAATCACACAGATTTCTCTCCACGATCCTAATTACATAAAATACTATCTCAAAACAAATATCGCTCAATTAACTAGAGCTGGTATATCAAACTTAAAGTATTTCAATTGGAATTAATAAAACCCAAGGTCATAAGCTCCTTTTATAGTAGTTGGAGCACACTCCTTACTTATATCTTTCTGATGTGGGATAAACTTCAATTTTAATATTTTTCCAAAACCTAACAAATTTCACATTGGTAAGACATTGAAGAATTCACAGCTTCCACTGCACAACTCATTATCTTCAAGGACAATCATAATTATCAATTCAGAGAACTATAACCTACTCCACCATAAAAGTAAATCACTTGCAATGTCGCTTTCCAAGATTTTTCTTCGTTATCACATGTCGATAAATCCTGCCGAAATTTATTGTGCAACTTCCACCTACTTGACTCACTTGGAAGTTCTTCAGCCATCGAGATAACTTTTACCACACATTCCTTGCATAATTGCAAAGTCAATGTCGCTGTGTAAATTTGTGGAACTGCTAACATCACATCCTTTATTATGGTGAAGTGGACATACTATGAGGATGAATTTATTTCTCTTAAAAGTAACTGATCATCATCTCCCCTCATGATAAAAAACTGTCAGCATCCGGCCTAGAGCCCTTTAAAGAACCGAACAAACAATTTCTCTTCATGTAACTAGACTGTCCGCATCCCAAGCAATAAGCTTTCTTTTGCCCGAAGTCCTTCTTCTTCTTTCAATTGTTAGCTACCAGTGTTGAATCTTCATGTGAAGTACGACCTTCACTCTTCAACTTTCTTTCCTTTGACAATGGTTTAGTAGTAGCATCAGCAAAATAAAGTATCATTCCCGTACATCAAGATTGGCTCCATGTGTTCATAAGAAGGTGCAAGTGACAAGATGAATCTGGGTGCCTTATCTTCGTCATCTATCTTCACTTCGATTACCTCCAGCTCAAATATGATGTTTTTGAAATTACTCAGATAATTTGAAATTTTTGTACCTTCCTCCACTCACGTGTGAAGTTGCTCCTTCAGGTACAATCAAGAGATGTCATTTGCTTGATACAATTCTTCGAGTTTCTCCCAAAGTTCTTTGGTTGTCAAAATTTCATGCAAATGTGCAAGAATATTCTTAGCCAAACCTATTCGTATCGCGGTTTTAGCCCTCAAATCCATATTCTCTCAATCTTCGTCACTCCTACTAGACTTCTTAGAACCATGTACTAAATGTCGACCGACACGTCGATATGTCGCTCAACATGTCGGCAAGAGGGAAAAGTCGATTTTCCTCTCTTATTGACGATAAATTGAATTATCGTTGAAATATCACCAAAATTTAAAAAAAAATTAGGGATTAGTACATAGATGGTCTATTTAGGAGACTTAATTACGTAAAAAGATTGAAAGTTAAAGAATTTACATTTTTGTCTAACATAATTCCCAAAATTGATGCTACCCATAATGAAAATTACTAATATATCCATCTCAATATTAAATCATTAATAATATATGAAATTGGTAAATACTTATTAAAATATACCAAATCCCTAAAATTAAGCTAATTCAGATTGTTAGAATCCACAATTTCGTAACCCACTATTTTTAGAAAACAAATTTTCATAACCTCTTCATCTTCATCTTCACCGCTTTGACTGAAACCCAACCATCAGAAGACTTGCCCGTCATCTCCGCCGGTTGCTTCAGAAGACTTCTCATCTTCAACGTTATCTTCGGCGGCTTACGTCGCATTTAAAGGGCAACTCGACACCGGCTACGTCTCCGTCGCATTTATAGGGCAACATCTTCCTTTTTTTTGTCACTGGCTACGTCTCCGTCACCGGCTACGTACCCAAGCTTCTCATCTCCGGCGGCCTCTGTCGCATTTATAGGTCAACACCATTTCAATTTTGCACAGAATCGAGGTATATATTTCTTATTGTATATGCTCAATTTAGGTTTCTTTTTTTGACAGAATATGTTGCTCTTTGTTTCCATTATCTATTCCTATCTGCTATTATCCTTTATAACAGTGTATATTTGAGTATATATAATATAGTGATACTGATTAGGATATATAATATATATCTAGGAACAAATTCCATGGAAAATGTATTAGGATATATAATATATCTGAATTTTACATAGGAACTTCGGTATTACATTGGTATATACGAGTATATTTTTCTTTATTCGTTTGTTCTGAGTAACGTATGTGTGGGAATATATAGTGTTTAGATAAGGATATATATTATATATCAAGATTTATGTATCTCGATATATACGGATGGTGATTTAAAGTTAAAAATCTATTGGATATATACCGTTAAGGATTTACATCAATACAAACGGATAAATTTTATATCTCATGATGTGTAGTCTATGTTATATCGGATATAGTATATATTCAATATGTTATACTTTACACCATGTCTTATAGAACTTTGTTTTGGCCTTGAACTAGGATTGTTTCTCTTGGCAGTGACGTGCAAACAACATACTGATTTTTTTTTCTTGAACAAGTTCGAATGTTAGAGGAGTGCAAAAAATTTGTGGACCATAGCAGAAATCGAAGGGAAACTGTTCGTAGCACCGTAGCGAAGAAGAAAAAATGGAAGAAAAAAATGAGAAACATTGGAAGTGAACGAAGAAGAAAAACAGTCGGCGATGAACGAAGGAGAAAATCGCTGGGCGGTGAACGAAGAAGAAAATCGCTGGGCGGTAAACGAAGAAGAAAAATGGAAGAAAAAAACGAGAAACAAGGGAAGTGAACGAATTTTTAAAAAATGGAATAAATTTTATTTGAGGGATTTGGGGGAGAGAATTAAGGAATTTGAATTGAGATAATATTTACGGGACCCACATTTATTAAATGATTGTGATTTTAATTTATGGAAATAACACTTTAATATTTAAAAAAATTCAAATTCATTAATAAATGAAAATGCAATAAATAGGGGTAAATACTGAATTAAATTAAAATCTTACCGGCAGAAATCTAAAAGTGTAAATTTATAGAGATTTAGACATTTATGTAAATAAGTTTCTAAAACAGCCCTACCAAGATATTATCTCAAAAAATTATACTTATGTTGGGCATGAAGCCCAGCCCATAGGAACACCAGATGCTCCAGCGGTCCAAAGTGATGAGGGAAGGGGAAGGGGACTCCTTTTATAGGAGACATTCCCCTCCCCCGATCAGGAAACAACCAATGTGGGAGAATTAAGGTCGTTGTTTTATTTTGTTTTTTTAATTAATTTTTTTAATATTGTACTTTTTTTTTCTTTAGACCATTGTCTGTGTTTCTATTATAATTTTTTCAATACTACTTGAAATATTTACAATATCATATTTTTAATTAAATTAAATCATTGCTAAATAAAATTGTGGTATCATGATTTAACATTAATATTGTATAATACAAAGTTTTGTTTTGATAATTAATGTGTGTATATATATTTACCATCCAAATTGTGTTTGTTATGGATGAGAAAATCCCTATTTTCTACCATTTAAATTTCATTTATTTAAGCAATTCAGAAGGGGAAGATATCCTGATGGCCTTAAGATTGAGGAGAATGTATCTTATATTCAAAATAAGAAGTATCTAATAGCCTTAGGATCCTCCCTAGATTCAGATAAGATGTCCCAATGATACTAGGTTTTTTCTGTCTATATATAGAAGGAAAATACTCAGAGTTGAGGTATGCTACAAGTCCCTACTATTTGCTATGCTGAAATACCCAACTTTCCATACTCGATTACTCTGACTCTGACTTAAGCATCGGAGCCTGTGTGGCAAGAGCCATATCAGTCTTTTGCGCTATTATGTTTTTCAGGTCTGGTCGATCCCTTTATTTTAGAAGATTGGTGTGAATTTGACGAGATCCCAAGAGACCAAATTTCTGCATCAACAGTGTCTATGGAGATACCGTGGGTGAAAACGACTCTAATTAATTAATTTTCTTGTTTTACTTCATGTATCACTACCACTTATATATAATAAACTTTTATATTTCAATTTTCTACAATTATCTCATCATATATACATATCGATATTTCATATTTCTTTCAATTATGTAACAAAAAACTAAATTTGATTATAAATTATCAAATAAAATATAATTAAGCAACACTGAACTTTAATTTACTAATTCAAATTATTTCTATCAATTTTCATCATCTTGTTTTGACATTTTCATCATAGGCGTCAACATTTCTATAGATAAGTTACTCATACTTTTACATATGATGGTTAAAAGTGATCAATTATAGCTTAATTAAGCTACAACTAAAGTTTTATTAATTAATTTAAACAACTTGCATCAATATCCGCAATTGTCCTGATTTTTTCCAAAATATGCATTGACATCGACATTGTCCATTGAATTGGGACCTTGATATTTTCATCGATATCGACATTTTGAACATAGAACCTCAGCTGGAATAACCGCTAAACTCCACTAGACCGCCATCACCACTTAGCTTTTCAAAAGCACCTTCATTCGGTCTTCCCTTCAATGCCTTATGTAACCCAGATTATATCAGTACATCCTTGACTTGCACTTGCCATAAGCCAAATTTGATCCTTCCGTCAAATTTTTTCATTTCAATTTCATTGGATTCATAACAAATGAAATATTTGTTTAACACTTTTAGCAAATCTACAAAGAGTGAACAATCCACACTATTCACAGAACTGTAGCTCATTTCCAGATTTTATTTTACGTGGAAGTTCAGACAATGCTGCAACCACATAGTATACTTAGAAATTTAAGAAACTACAAACCCAAATCTCTGATACCACTTGATGGGAAAAAATCTCATATTTCTATGTAGGAATAAGTAGAAAATAACTGGAAAATTAAAAGAAAGCAAGAAAATAAAGAAACACAAGAATTAATGTGGAAAACTCCAAATCAAAGAAAAACCATGGCCCACAAGGAAAATTCTACTATGTGAAATATTATTACAATCACACAGATTTCTCTCATCGACCCCAATTACACAAAATACTCTCTTAAAGCAAATACGTTAAGTTAATTAGAGCTGGCATATATGGCATATAGGGCTTAAAGTATTTCAATTAAGATGAATAAAACTCAAGGTCATAAACTCCTTTTATAGTAGTTGGAGCACACTCCCTCATTGTATCTCTCCAACGTAGGACAAACTTCAATTCTAATATTTTGCCAAAACCCAACATTTTGACTGATAATATGCTTCAAACTTCTCCCAATGTTCTTTGGCTATCGAAATTTCATGCACGTTTGCAATGATATTCTTAGCCAAACCTATTCTTATTGTGCCCGTAGCCCTCAAATCTATTTCCTCCCAAGCTTCATCACTCATGTTGGACTTCTTAGAACCCCTGCTAGAACCAATATATGAGTCCACGAAACCACCATCACTGCTTAGCTCTTCAAATGTACAATCACTCGGTCTTCCCTTCAATCCCTTGGGTAACCTAGATTGTATCACCGCATCCTTGACTTGCACTTGTCATAAGCTGAAGTTGATCATTCTGTCAAATTTCTCCACGTCAATCTTCACTGGAGTCATGAAGAATGACATCCGCTTCACTTCTAGCGAATTTGCAAATAGTAAACAACTCACACTATTCGCAGAATTGTAGCTCGTATCAAGAAATTTTTTTCGATGTCCAAGTTTAGACAATGCTGCAACCATAGAGCATACTTAGAAATTTAAGAAACTACAAATATAAAGCTCTGATACCACTTGATGGGAAAACCCACATATTTATACCATAGGAATAAGTAGAAAATGATTGAGAAATTAAAAGAAATAACAACAATAAAGAAAACACAAGAACTAACATGGAAAAATTCAAATCGGTGAAAAAAACCACGACCCACATAAGAAAATTCACTAGGTGAAAAATTATTACAATCACACAGATTTATCTCTTCGATCCCAATTACACAAAACACTCTCTCAGAGCAAATACCACTCAGTTTACTAGAGCTAGTATATTGTTGCTTGCTAACAGAATCAATTTAAGCCAAGTGCAAGTATATACTAAAATGTCGATTCTAGCACAAACAAGGTTGAAATCCATAGGAACTGAGCTAAAACTAGGAAATATGCTTAAGAATACCAAATGAACCAAACTCAATAATAATGAATGATATTTAGTTGTTCTAGGGAAAATGAATAACAAAGTAACAACGTGCATAAATATGAGTAAATACTGTAAATCGAAATACTGGGACAAGGAAAGCTCTAGCAGCAAGATGAATTTAAATGATGAATTGAGGGTAGAGGGAATTACAATACTGGATTACGTGCTCACAGAAAACACTCTAGTAAATCGAAGTAACTGATGCTCAAACTGACATGGTTCCCTTTCGAGATACCAAAATCATGAATACCCACAGCTTCTGTTGTTAAATATTCACACATTTCAACAGTTTATGAAGCATGGTTAGGTGAATCTCATTCCTAAGCATTCATAACCTACTAGAAAAGAGTAGACAAACCACAAGTAAAGCTCCACACACATCTCATATTCCCTTCCGAGTTATATAAAAGCAAGCAATCTGAGAATGGTGGCAAAAAAAAATCAGAGAGATTAAAAGGTTAAGAACATGATGTGATCATAATTGACCCAATGCTCCAAGATGCCACCTATACCAATAATGAAGAGAGGCTTGAAGAAAGACTCACCAAACGAAGAAAACTTCATTGGATCCATCAACAAATTTTGATCATATTGAATGCCAGTGAAGAACCTACTAGGGTCAAGAGGAAGCATGAAAGGGAAGAGAATTCAAGCGAGTGGCCCCCTCATCAAGGACAAGCCCATTGAAAGGCCACCCGCAAGACGCACAACAAAGCGCACGCCACCACGTGCACCACCATGCTGTGCAAACCTTCCAACATGCCCCTGCCGCATGCGTCCCTGTCCTGCTAACCTTACAA
>NW_019104491.1:4876820-4907535 GCF_001995035.1 Momordica charantia
CCACGCCTACGCGCCAACGCCCTGCCCATGCGCGCATGCCTCCCTTAGCGCCAGCTTCCTTGCACGTACGCCACAGCCCCCATACTGCTTGATGCCACTACCCCTACCTCCTTTTGGCGCCAACAAGAGTTGCTTGCCGCCCACTCTTGGAATAATTTAGGAATTTATTTTTCTAATTTGTCCCAAGAGCATTTGAGGAAAGAGTTTGATTTTATTTTGATTTATTTCTTTTAGTTTATCCATTTAAATTCACTTTTAGTCAAGTTCTTTACATTTTAGAAATTTATCATTTTTAATTTCTTTTTAATTTTGTTATTTTCCTTGTAAAAGCGGGCTTTAGCTTATATATAGGTGTGTACCCCTTCATGTTTTAGACATCTTTTGAATGTTGATTGAATAAAACTAAAGAGTTTTCTCACCCCTTTGCCCTGTGCAAACCCCCTCGCCCCTCGCCCCTCGCCCCTGAAATACTGAACCTATTTGTGTGGTTGAACTTAGGTTTTCGTCTTTTACTCTCGGAGCATGCTTGGTTGGTTGGTCACCAAACTCGTAGAGTGTTTTCGGCTTTGAGCATAGTGAGTATTCTGTCTGCTCAAGGTAATCGACTACAAAGTTAATATGCTTAACTCTTAGCCTTTTGGGTTGAACCATCTATACAATTGGATTCAAGTGGCTTGTGGCTCGGGTAGTCCAATACACTTGGGTTGTCGTGTATCAGAACAACTCTACTTATCAACTTATCTACGAACTAAAAGTTACTGTTCATAAGTTACAACAGGTGATTTCCCCCGAAAATAGGGTTAGTTCATGGGTGAAAATAAAAAAGCAATGGGTAGAGAGAGGAACAACCCATTCTAGCGAAAATTGAAGAGATACGCAAAAGTACCTTCAGCTTCCTTATAAAACCAACGGTCTCCAAGCCCCAATCGTTAGCTCCCCCTCCAGAAATGGTATATTCTCTCAGTTCACACTTGGGCAAAGGCGACTGACTTTGGAAGCGAACACGAACCTATTTCCGTTATTTCGGGTTCTTATTGGGTTTTCTGTCATTTTTCGCTCTTTTAGACCAAATTCCTTTTTGCCCATATATGCTTGCATGTATATGATGCTCTAGCATTGTGTGTTCTCGTATTTGAAAGCTCTACCAATTTCTTCTGTATCTGCAGCTCTAGGAGAGAGCATGAAATTAAGGTATGACTCTTCTATCTCTCATTAAATTTTTAAGTCTAGTGATTTTTACAAATACACTTCTCTCATTTTCGCTCCGTTTTTGGCCCAAAAATGATGGCACAATAACTCTCTTTTAGAAAGTTATCATATACCAGGCTTAAAGTGTTTCAATTGCGATGAATAAAACCCAAAGACATTTTACTTTGGACATAAGTCCTAATGACTTTGTTTTTTGTTTCACCCAAAAAAAAAACTTTAAATGAATGAAGATATTGTCCGTCACTCGTATACATACGATATTTTCTCTATCTAGCAAATGTGAGACTTTAATCGCATTTTCAAAAGCGAGTTCAAAAGCATGCTAACAAGAGAATAGACATAGACATGTTTTTTCATATTTCTTCTTCTTTCTCTCAATAGTCTTTAACCGAAGTGAATTGGATTGCACTTTTCCTATACTTTTTGACCATTGCCAACATTGAAGAGTCCCACTTCAAACTTTTTTTTTCCACTTTCAAACTAAAATCTGAACGGAGATTTTTTTTTATTTTTTTTATTATAAATTTCCTTACTTTTGTTTTAAAGATGGCCTATTATTTTATATCTAAATTTCTTCTTTCAAATGTACAGCAGCCAACTTAACCTTTAAACGTGACTTGTTATAGATTTTAAGAATGGATCTAAAAATAAAAATAAAAATGGATCTGCTGGTAAAATTGAGATTCAACATGTGTACGCTACAACTTAGTTCAGAGTCACCAGAAGGGATAAAGTGAACCATCCGTACTCGCCGACCTGACGTCATACTGAGCTAGAAGAATAATTCATCTCTGCCAACCTAAGGAATCCGACCTCAGGTCAGACCACCGACTTGGAGGCCCGATAGCTATAACTGCCGCTCAGAATGACTCCAACAACCTTGTCTCCCCTGCCTGCCTATAAAAGGGACACTTCATCCCCATATCAGGTACGCGATTCTGTCCGAGAACAACTTACTACAGTGCGAGCTCACTCTAACTTGGGCGTCAGAGTGTTTGTTCCATGTGCAGGTCTCACTGTTATGAGAGGTCGCACCTCGACAGCTCGCTCTGGTTGGTTCGTGACCGACCTGTGGAACTCAGTGAAAATCTGTATCAACATTTGGCGTCGTTTGTGGGAATCGACATATAAAGTCATTTGTACTCCAAAATGGCTAACTACAATGGTTCCTATACTGCAAGTAATCATGAGGAAGTAGATCTAGCCTTGCCAAACAATGGTAGGACTGAGAAGGAGGTCAACTGACCTCTCCGACCAAAGAAGTCTGTGACAAAGCCTACGACCCGGGCTGATGGTCGCAATACTAAGTTTGTACCAGTAGAAGTGCCTTTATCCGAGCTGCAAGAGCACACATGGATGCCATGGCACAAACATTACTGAATGCGAAAGTTCCACTACCTGACCTACTAGAGCTTGAGATCGAGCGCGATCCCAAGAAGGGGAAGGAGAAAAAAGGCGAGAATCTAAGTAAACGACAAGTTCAAAATCCAGCGCCAACATTTGTCCTAGGCGGTAATGACCGACCTAGGCCTAATGATGATCTACAGCCTGAACTCTCTTTCCAGCCCTCTAAGATCGGAGATGAACAAGCATGATACAAGGTCCAAGACGATTAGAACTCAACAAAGATCACCTTGAGGAGTCTTAGAGATGTAGTTTGACCAGTTCAAGTGCGACCTAGTCAGTAAACATAAAAGTGACCTGAAGAAAGTGGGCAAGATGGTCTTTGATGATGATATGCCTGAATAGCCTCCTTTTGTCCAGTCCATCCTTGATGCTCCCATTCCACAGAATGATCGATTACCGACCTTTGACAAATATGACGACACAACCAACTCGGTTGATCACGTCGAGACATATGAGTTCATTATAGACTTCCATGCCTACTCAGAAGCGATGAAGCATCGAGCTTTCTCTATTACTCTGCAGGGACCAGCTAGAAAGTGGTTCTGCTTGCTCGCTCCCTACTCCATCTCAACCTTGAAGCAGTTTGAAGAAAGCATTTGTAGCTCCGTTTGCAGCCCTCAAGGATGCGAAACATTCAGACACATATCTCTTCTCCATCTGACAAAAGCCTAAATAGCCAATCAGGGATTACATTAAGTGATTCCTGGTTGAGCAAATAAAGGTAGAAAATTGTACCGACCTGCTAGTCGATCAACCTTTTGCAATGGTGGGACTCATGAGAATCTGAGCTGGTCGCTGGCGAAGAAACCAAAGTTAACTTTGAAGGGTTGCCTTGATTGGGCAACAAAGTCCATTGAAGCTGAGGACATCATGATGTCCAAAGACGACAAATACTTGAAGCGCATCTCTCCATCAAAGTCCAAGGAGAAGAAGGAAGAGAAGAAAAACAATGGGTAAACTCATCTTGCCGACCTGATTACAACAAGCGAGACGACCAAAAGTCTGATAAACTGCAGAGGTTCAGCTCATTTACTCAGCTGAGAGTTCCAAATTCTGAAACCCTGGCAAATATCCAGGATGCGAAGCTTAACCTGCTAATTGATCCCAAGTCAATGCGGCAAGATCCGGAGCAGCAAGACAAGTCTATTTTTGTTGGTTCCACCGAGATCATGGTCACTATACCTCTAACTGTTTCGATCTGAAGCAACAAATTGAAAGGTTGATTCGACAAGGCTACTTCAAGAAGTATGTCGGTGATGAGACGTTAATCCTGTAGCGTAAACGACGAACTTTGTTCTTGATCTTTTTAAGAACAAGAACCACAATTGAAAAGAAAAACACAAGGGAAAAGAATTTTCCTTTACCTTTAAAGAACCGTTCTTCAATGAATCACCAACGAATCCATTCACTAACACCAATCTTCCCGACTATTCTCTGGGTACGAAAATCTGCTTGTGCGAGTAATGAACTTGGAAAAAGAGTTAGAGAGAGAGCATGAGAGGAGAAAATCGTAGAGCCGAATTTCTATTTTTTCTGTTCTGTTTACCTATAGTTGTAATGTACATCTTATGCACATTATTTTTAACCTATAATTTTAATATGAGTTTTATTCATATTGATTTTTATTTGAATCTCATTCAAATAATTTCTCTCATAATATATAGATTCAATTTATAATTAACCATATATTATAATGTATCAATATACATATATTCTCTTGAGCAATTTGAACATCTCTAAGTTTTCCAAGAAACTTGATCCCCGTTTTACCTGTTGTGAGCTAGCAAGGGGACCTAATGGGCCTACACATCAGAAGCTCCAACAATACGAGATTAATCGGTAAAACTCATTAACCGAGTTAATCAACAATCATTAACTATAGGTCACTCTACTAAAGACCCACAGTTGCACTCTTCTCACTGTAGAATATTTTCGTGCCCACAGATATATGACCATTAATGGCAAGTCAATCCTTCACAAGTGCTCGTAACTCAAGCTGGGTCAAATTATCGTTTTACCCCTGAGTTACATCTTACTCCTTAAATACCACTGCTCTTCTAATGAACAACTCGGTTATGGTCCGACCAATAACCGGAAGTCTCTCTAGGACCACTGAGAGGGTGAGACCCCTTGTTCAAGTCTGGGAGTCAGCATTTAAGAGAACACTCATCTACTCCCCGAAAGTCGGGAAGGAGTGAATTTCATCTTGTGAAGTTATATTCTCAGCTCCCCAGTTGGTCTCATCCCCAAAATGGTAGGAATGTTGAGTCGGCGACTCAGCCCACTCTCACCCATACATATCAAAGGGCGAGCCCTCACGGGCAGGAGTCTATAACTCACTCAGGATTGAGAAGTTGCCTGGTCATTCTATGAAATAGCAATCTTTTAGTCAACGGTATTACATCTAAAGATTAGCTATTTCGCGGTCTAGTCTTATACAAAATCATTGTATAGGATACCCCCACCGCATGTTTCCACACGAACGACCCAGATTTGGTCGTCTGTAATATGTACAAAATGGGTTGTATACATAGTGTTGCCAGGATAAGGTACCCAAAATTATCCATATACTATAGACCCTTTAGGTTATTCCCGGAATATTATCCAATTGTATATCGAGGGTATATTAAATATATACCCAGTATATATACTGTCTCGATTACATGATAATAACCTTGGATGTTTAGTTTATTGGATTTGGACAATGCATTGCTATGAATTCAACAACAAATTGATTGAATAAAACTTTATTTAATATAAATTTGTTTTTATATAAATACAAACTACGAGTTTAGGACAACACACCCAACAGCTGGGAAGAGGGACCGAGATAGCGGCTCGAAGCCATCAAGCAGCAATAAATAAGAAATAAGAGAGAGATCTAGAACTTTCCCCTGAAGCGTGAACATTGACCTCCTGTGATTAACACAATTACCGGAGGGCCTAGTGGTGGTCAATCAGGCCACAAGTGCAAGGAACAAGCTTGTGAAGCTAGACACGAGGTCTGTTCGATCCAGACAAAACCAGAAACTTGTCTGATCACCTTCTAGGATGCCGACCTACAAGGCATCCACTTGCCTCATAACGACGCACTGGTCATCGCCCCAAAGATCGACCATGTTATAGTGCGACTAGAGCAATGAGACCGGCTGAAAAACTAGAGCTAGTCCGATTGCTTAGTCTTGACAAGCAATTGAGCATTGGAACCATGCTGGGGCTAAGGACTGAAATGAGCTGATCAACTTCCTAAGGGCCAACGCTGACACGTTCGCCTGGTCGCACGAAGACGTGCCAGGCATAGATTCAGCTATTATGGTTCACCAACTTAATATATAGACCTATAAAACAAAAACGTCCAATTGTAGATAGTGGGAGGAGTGTAATCATTGTAGAAGAAGTGAACAAACTTTTGCGAACTAAATACATAAAAGAAATTATCTACCCTAATTGGCTCTTTAATGTTGTTTAGTGTAAAAATCAAATGGTAAATGACATATGTGTATAGACTTCCTGAGCTTAAATAAAACGTGCCTTAAACATAGTTTTCCCTTGCCAGGAATAGATCAATTAGTTGACGCAACAGTAGGGCATGAGCTACTAACCTTCATGGATGACTATTCAGGCTACAACTAAATCAAGATGCAGGAGCCCGACCAACAACGCACTGCATTTATTACCGACCAAGGGCTCTATTGCCATAAAGTGATGCCCTTTGCCCTGAAGAATGCAAAAGCAACTTACCAACACATGCTCAACAAGATGTTCGCCAAACAACTACGTCGCAACATGGAAGTCTACGATAACAACATGCTCGTTGAAAGAAAGAAGGCTAGCCCGCATCTCATTGACTTAGCATAAGCCTTTGGGGTTCTGTGATAATATCAGATGAAGCTTAATCTAGCCAAATGTACCTTTGGCATCTCATTGGGGAAGTTCCTCGATTTCATGGTGAATGAACGAGGAATTGATGCGAACCCCGAGAAGATACGAGTAGTGCTTCACATGGAGTCCTCGAAGAACTTGAAGCAGTTGCAATGCTTGAATGGGTGGATCATTGCCCTCAACCGATTTGTATCTCGGTCAACTGACAAGTGCTTGCCATTCTTCAAAGTGCTGAAGACCAAAGGGCAGTATGAGCGAACTCCAGAATGCCAGGTCGCTTTTGACCAACTCAAGACCCATTCGAGCTCGACTCCTCTACTAGCAAAACTTGTCCAAGGGGACAAGCTTTTCCTTTACTTGGTAGTGTCAGAAAAAGTCGTCTGCTCTGCTTTGGTGAAGCAGGATAAAGGGCAAAAGAGTCCCATTTATTATACAAGCAAAGTCATGACGGATGTGGAAACTTGGTACCCAGCAATAGAGAAGCTCCCTTTGGCCTTGGGGACTGCAGCTCGGAGGCTCTGCCCGTATTTCCAAGCTCATTCAGTCACGGTGTTGACTAATTTCCCTCTTCTCTAACTCTTTCATAAATCTGAAACATCAGTCAGGTTAATGAAGTGGACGCTGGAGCTCAGTGAGTATGACATCTCATTTGAACCTTAAATAACAATCATAGGACAAACAATTATTTTATAGTTTTTGAAAATGAAATAATTGTAAAAATTGTTGAGATTCCAAAAATTAATAAAAAAATAGAAGAAAAAAAACTTTCCATATTCTAACAATTTAAATGACAATTTATTATTTAAATTAAATGTATGACTTACTAATTATTGGTAATTAATTAATGACATATTTGTAAATAGAAGATTTGATAAAGGATAAAATGGTCTAAATAAATATATGTATATATATATATATATTTTAAGATATTCCATTTTTAATATAGTATAGATTTATAGGTAAAAATTCACGGCCAGCTTGAAGAAGTGGGGTAAAAGAGTAACATAAGTAACATATATGTGAATCTATAGTATATATAAAAGCCACTATTAGAAGAAACTTTGTGTTCCATTTTTACCGTCTCATTTTAACTCTTTTCACTATTCTTTTAATTATTCTTTTGATTCTAATTGTGTAATTTAAATACAAATTTTCTTTCTCTCCATTTCTCTCTTTCTCTCCCTCACGATGCCACCCCTCTAAATTCCCCTATCCCTTTCATTTATGCCATAATACCTTTCAGTGTTTCATCTTCCTATTTCAATTTTGTCATCTACTATGAATCAAGACTATAATTAGAAGATCATTAATGCTCCATTATTTTTATTCCATTTAACTTCTAAAAACTCTTTCATCTTCTTCATCTTTTCGAGAGAGATATATATACATAGTGGGTGAGATAAATACAAAGTGCAAAGGGGAGAGCACTAAAAAACTTGCGAGAAAGTGACATTTTCGTTCTCACCATACTTAACCAAAGGGCATAGTAGAAGTCGTTACAGGGAAGACAGAGGGCATAATAGTTGTAGTCGAGGTCGTAAAATGTTGTTGCTTTAAACTTGTATGCTGGGGGCGCAATCGAGAGAGGGAACGGTAGTGGCGAGCCAAAAGGAGAAAGCTTTTGAGACAGTAGCGGCACTGGATAGAAGAAGACGACATATAGTGAAAGGCGATACACGCATGAAGAGAGAGAAGAGAAAAATAGGTTTCTATAATTTGTGCACTTAGGTTTAGAAATACAAAATCCTTGTAGTCGGGCTTTGTTATTAGCTGAAGTTTATGATTGAGCCACATATGATAATATTGGGTCGGTATAGGTAAAAATAGGTGAGAGCTATAGTAGGTAATTATTAAGTAACTTTCCCACTTCTAATTTAGAAATAAAGTCCAATAAATAATGTATTGTATTATATAAAACAATTATTAATTTCATTAACATGTTTAAATTCAATTTCAATTTTGTTGAATAATTAATTATCCTTTATTTTTAAATTATAATTACAAAAAAATTGTAAGTAAATAATATATTGTGATATTTTTTGACGATAAATGAAGAATTGTAATTAATCCCGATAAAATATTTTTATAAAAAATCATGATAAAATATAATACGTAGTTCAACATTCATGCAACATCGTATGTGTTGATTTAAATTCCAATAAAAAAAATATTCATATGAAAAAAAATTATCTAAAATATTCACATAAATAAATAATTAGGAATCGTAAAAAGTATCATACATAAATGAACATAAGATATGTTTAAATCAATATTTTGTATTAATTAAAATTAATATAATATAATATGAATACCTAAAATATTCATATAATAATAATAATAAAATGTTGAAACCAACATCTTCACTTTTATAAAATTAGGTTATGTTATAATTTATCACTTTTTTAATTAATTTTTTTGTACTTAAAAATAAAAAATTCGAGTTTCACGTGCATCGCACGTGTTTCTTACTAGTTGATTATACGACTTGTTTGTACTATTAAATGAGTTAATTTTTTTTGTGTTATTAAATAAGCTATTGTGTATGTGGCTAGTGAAATTATAATTTAAAACTAAGGAGAGGTTATAATAAACACAACAATAAAATTTTATCTCCATCTATCCAAAAACTATTACATTTTTTCTTTCTAAAAATATTTTTTTCTTGTACAACAGGTAAGAGTTGTTCGCACCCACCAAGTTTTAGGTCGGAAATAAATATTTTAACTTGACATTATTTAAGAACTTTTTTGTTTAAAAAAGAAATTTTATTCTTAATTAAAAAGTTATTATGATATGATCTAAAATAATGGTTTTCATTAAAAAATAAATAAATAAATAACGATTGTCTTAGTGTCAAAGCGAACATAGGCAGCTATAATTGCATATATCTCCAATCAAAAAGTTGTAAGTTCAAATCCAAGTGTTGGTAACCAACTTGATCTCTAAGATTGAGGAAATTTTAAACAAAATCGTATTTATAATATTAAGCTGTTTTTTTTTCCTCTTTCTTTCTTTCTTTCTTTCTTTTTTTTTTTTTTTTTACATATACTGGTGTAGCATTTAATATTTGGACTAGAATCTGATGTTTTAACCTTTGGGCAATTTCATTTTCACAACTAAAATATTTAATTAAAATATATTTAGAACTCATTTTAGTGTATACGTAATGCTTTGCTAAATAAATAAAGATATATTTATGCACCACTACTTAAGTTTTGCAAACCATTTCATGAAAAAATTTCAATCACAGTATTTTTAATAGATTCATTTATTAATTTTCTGTACTAAATGGCTTTTTTCAATAGCTTAATTTGTTAAGATTTACCATGACTTCAAGTTGAAAATTCATTAAATCAATTAATAGTATCTTCAATTCTTATTAGTTAAAAGTTATTTAAGATTTTAATTTTATCCCTATAGTTAGTCACTAAAAATCAATAATCAATTTGGTAATATAATCATGCTCTATAGAAATATGATTAACAATAATAATGAAAAAAAAAATCATAGATTCATTCACACCAGAACATTGAATATTGATAAGTATGCACGTCCATTTATTGATCAAATATATAAAACTTATTTAATAAGACTTAACCTTGCATGGGTGCAGGAGCAGCTAGTCTTTTAACACAACTCTCGTAAAGCTTCATCGAAATAGGCTTTAAGGTTTCAAAGTCTGGAAAAGAGAACCAAAAAGTAAAACCTTCTGCACAACTCCTGATCCATCTCTTTCTTGATTAGATTGAAGTAATATTTATAAAGTTCCACTTGACATTTGTCACTCTTCATTATAGTTATACACGGTTTTAGAGTACTCCCTCTATCTTCGTCTATCCATCCATTCTATATCGGTGACACGTAGTTGTCATCTTCATTGAAGGTTCACCTAAGGCGGTGACATGTAGTTGTAGTCAGTGCAATGAGTTATTGTGTTTGAGGTTACTAAAATTAGAATTTAAGTCTAACAAGAGATTATAACAAATACAGTACTGGAATTGTTGTGTCTATCCTTCATAAAACTGATCCATTTTTTTTTCTTTTTAAGAAGTTTTAAAATATTAGCCATTAATTAAGAACTTTTTATTTAGAAAGAAAATACAATTATTAATTTAAAAATTATTATGATCTAAAATCACCATTAAAAATTATATCAGGTTTTAGTACCCAATAGAAAATAAAATACCAATCGTATTAAAAATATTTATTTATTTGCTTATTTATTGAGATGCAGGGGTGTGGCATGCATTCGATGTTTTGGGCCTTAAAAAAAGTAGAAGATATTTTAAACCCTAATCTATTTCATGTTTAATTCATGTTATATTCCAATGAATTTGAAATGAAATAATCAAAAGACCACTAATCTTTTTTTAGCATTCAAAAGAAGCATTTGATTGACGATGAGCGGTTGGTTATATGGGAACTTTTTATCTTTGGATTTTGAAAAAAATTAGCAAATCCTATCTTTTAGTTTGAACCATGACATGAAATGAGTTCCATAAAACAAGCATAAATCCAATTTTCAAAATAACTAAAATACTAATAAAAAAATAATAATTAATAAAACGAGTGGTTAAGTGCGTAATATGTGAGTTGCTTACTCGACGTACTATATTATTATGAGGGAGTATATTATATGCATAGTATCTTCTTATGTCTATGTTCTTTCGCGACGGAATTAAGTATTTACTTACAAACCTGTAATAATAAGAAAACTCTTTTTTCTTAACCTAATCAACACAGTTTTGTTTAGTACAAAATGTTGGGTGAGGATCGAACTCACAACCTCTTAGTTGGAGATATATGTCAATGACCTAATCTAGGAGTGTAATCGGTTCGGGTCTGGTCGGGTTTTGGGGAAAACCGACCCGAACCGAAACTGTTCACGTCAAAACCGACCCGAACCGATAGTTTTCATGCAAAGCCGATCCGACCCAACTTGAATTCGATTTTTTTTCCTTCTCTTCCTATCCAAAACCACTAGGTTTTTTCCGTCTTTTCCATGAAACCAAAAAGTAGAAAAAGAGATGGTCCAATTGTTTTTTGTTTTTTCAAAAGAAACACCAACAAAAAAGCTCTTAAATTTTTTTCCGTATTCTTCATCACTTCACACCAAAAGTTTTATTGTTTATTTTTTTAAAAAGTTAACCTCAAACACAAGCTCTTTTTCTAGAATGGTTTTTCCTCTGGGTCGATTTTTTTCTTCATTTTCAAAAGAAATTGAAATAGAGAGATGAAATCAGCATTTTTGTTGAGAAATTTCATATGGTATTGCTTAAAGACTCCCAAATCAGCAACAACCTTTGATTTCATCTTCCATCTCAAATTCAAGCTCGCCGCCGCCTCCACCTTCGCGACTTCAAGGTGTCCGATTCGCCCTACTGCCTCCGGTAGAAAGTGTTGGCCGCCTCCACCGTTGCCCCCTTCCTCATTTTTGTTGGCCGCCTCCACCGCCGTGTGTCGCCGCCGGTAGATAGTGTTGCTTGCCGTTGGGCTCGTTCAAAGAGAGGGAGGTAGGGAAGGAGTGAGAGGTAGGGGGCGACATGGGTTACTGTGGAGTGAGGGAGAGGGAGAAAAGATGAGTTATAAATGAAAAGTAATTTGGTTAAAATTGAACCGAGTTTGCTTTCGGTTCGGTTCATATTTTGTTTAAACCCAACCGACCCGAACTGGTTCGGTTAGTTCAGATTTTTCGTGTCGATTCGATTCCTTTCACCCCAAACCTAATCAACACATAGTTATACTATGTTCATAAAAGACTTGTATTCATACTTATTTATCCATTTATGTTGTATTTTACCATTTAGAATGTATCCACAAATGTAGAGTCAAGAAGTGTTATTTAAGGAAATGAAATATTATTCATGTTTAAGGATAAATTTTTAACCGTCCTAAATGTTTGAGTTCCAATTCTCAAGCCCACCTATTATTATTGTACTCAAAAAGAAAAAAAAATATATATTTTTTCCATCTCTTTATTTGTTAAGATTTACCCTGGTTCAAGTTGAAAATTCATCAAGTAAGTTAATAGCATTTATAATTCTAGATTATTTGAAGATTTTAATTTTATACATATAGTTAGTCACTCGAAGATCAAATTAATTACCATACTATCTAAAAATATCATTAACGATAATAAAGAGAAACAATAATTTCATTCACATGAGAACATTGTTCATTCATAAGTATATATGCCCGTTCATTTATTGACCAAATATATAAAAAAAATTTAATAAGTCTTAAAGTGGCATTGGAGCAGCTAGTATTTTAATACAAGTTTTGTAAAGCTTCATTGGAATAGGCTTCAAGGTTTCAAACCCCGGAAAAGAGAACCAAAAAGTAAACCTTATGCACAATGCCTACCCAAGGCTTTGACAACTACGCAGTAGTTTAGGTCAACTTATTTCTACTTAGATTGAAGTAATATTTATAAAGTTCCACTCGACATTTATCGTTCTTTATTATAGTTATACAAAGTTTTAGAATACTGATCTCTCTATCTTTGTCTATCCATCCATTCCATATCGGTGACGACATGTAGTTGTCATCTTCTATTGAATGTTCGTCTAAAGTTGATGATTTTGATTCAAATATTATAACAATCGCTCTCCTAGTCATTTTTGTCATTGTTTGGTTGAAGGGTTTGAAGGTTGTTGTTTTCTTTTGATCTAAATTTGTTTTGTACCTTTTCCAATAAAAGTTCATGAACTATTTATAACTGCAACCATATGAAAGAGTAAAATTTAGGGTAAGATAAAAAGAGTAGCGCCAACCGAACATAGCTCAAGTGGTTAAGGCACCTATTTCTGACTAAGAGGTCATGAGTTCGTCAGTGAAATTGAAGTTTAAATCTAAGGACACATGATAATAAACACAACCGTGAAATTCTTATCTTTATCTTTCATGAAACCGTTCCATTTTTTTACTTTTAAAAAAGATTTTTCAAATAGTAGACATTAATTAAAAACTTTTTCTTTAAAAATAAAATATTATAATTAATTATAAAATGAGTAATATGATATAAAATTATAAGCTCTAATGATCCGAGATTAATTAATTAATTAAATTAATCAATATTCATTAACTATGAAGCATTCCACTAAAGACCCATAACTTCATTCTTATGAACTGAAGAACATATTGCATCCATCGATATTAACCATTAACACTAAGTCAATCCTTCACGAGTGTTCCTAACTTCAATTAGATCAAACTACTGTTTTACCCCTGAGTTACCTCTTTTCTGCTTAAGTACCACTGATCCTCTAATTAACAACATATTCATAGTTTAACAATTAAACAAAAGTCCCTCTCGGGCCGGTGAGAATGTGGAGTCCCTTGTTTAAGTTTCAGAGTCAACACTTAATAGAACACTCATCTACTTACCCTAAAGTCGGGAAGGAGTGAATTTCATCTTGTGTAGTTATGTTTCTAGCTCCCTACTCGGTCTCGTCCCCAAAATGATAGGAATATTGAGTCGGCGACCAGGCCACTCTCACCCATACAAATCAGAGAACGATCATTTATAGGCAGAAGTCCATAACTCACTCATGATTGAGATTGAGTTACCTAGTCTTCTTATGAAATAATAATCTATTTGTTAACGGTGTTACAGCTAAAAATTAATTATTTCGCGATCTAATCTTATACAAACTCATTGCATAGGATACCCTCATTCGCATGTATCCATATGAACGATTTGGATTGAGTCATTTGTAACTCTTACAAAGTGGGTCGTATCCATGGTGTTACTAGGATAAGGTACTCAACCTTACCCATATACTATAGACCCTTTAGGTTATTACTGGAACATTATCCACTTATATCGAAAATATACCGTATATTAAATAGATACCCTGTATATCAATTATATATTGTTCCAGTTACATTACATAACCTCGAATGTTAGTTTATTGGATTTCGGTTAATGAAATTCTAATAGGAACTTCAATAACAGCTTTATTGAATAAATATTTGTTTTACATTTACAAACCACGAGTTTGGGCATAAAACCCAACACCGAGCGAAGATGGTACTTGCAAAAAAGAAGCAAAAGCAATGTGCTGTGATGAAAAGGTCTTAGCAGTGGGGCTGGCTTCTTCCCTTTGGATGCATAGGAATAAGGGGTGGACATTGGGCGCAGGGGCTTCTTAGTAGTAGGGGATTTGGACTTTTTGCTAGGTGGTTGGACGGTGGGGCTTTCAGTAGGGCGCTTCCCTTTTTGCGTTCATAAGGCATGTCCAGTATTGGATTTCGACGAGGTGGGAGTGATCTTTTCAGAGCATTTTGCTACAAAGGTTGTTGGGTTTGTAAGGTGATTGCAAACAAAGTCTCACATTGTCTAGGGAAGGGAATGATCATAGATATATAATAGAGGACAATTATATTTATTGGTATGAGGCCTTTTGGGTGAAACCAAAAGCAAAGCCATGAGGGTTATGCCCAAAGCGGACAATATCATACCATTATGGAGATACCCGAGGTACTTGGGGTACCGTTATCCTTAACAAGTGGTATCAGAGCCATGGTCAAAATCTAGCTGTGTCGGTGAATCCTCGAGTTTTGAACAAAGAAGTGGTGAGCCTCGGAAGGTGTAGTCATGGTGTAATCCGTGGGTGTGCCTAGCTATCAAGGTGTGTCTGGAGCCTTGCATAAGAGCAAGCTCTCGTTTCTGATCTTCGAGAGTAGACGGATGAGTGACTACTTGAGGGGAGGCTCGGTGGTACTTTGTTCGAGGAGAGGATTGTTGGGTTTGTAAGGTGATTGCAAACAAAGTCCCCCATTGGCTAGGGAACAGAATTATCATGGGTATATAAGAGAGTAGGGGTGTTCACGGGTTGGGTCAGGTCGGGTTGGGGGTGTTTTTAGGACCAACCCGAATTTTCGGGCTGGGAATTTGTGGAAACCGACGGGTTGTAAAACGATGGCCAACCCAACCCAACAAATTCGGGTTGGATCGGGTTGGGTTGTCGGGGTTTTTTTATCAAAATTTTAATTTAAGCACAAATTCAAACCCTAATTGAAACCAACATGTAAGTCCTAATTTAATACAAATATTAAAAGTTTACATTATCCAAAGTTTATCTAAAGTTCAAATCCAAATTGAAACCAACATGTAAGCCCTAATTCAACAATATTAAAAGCTTACACATTATAGTAGTCATCCAAACTCCAAAATTTATTTAAAGTCCAAATTCAAACAAACAAAAAAATTAGATTCTTAAATCTTTATTACAAGCCACAATTGACACAACGAGAAACAAGCTAAAAGATTTTGATCGTTGACTCCATATGCTAGTCCTGAAAATTCAAATACAATAATAACAATTAGTTTTGAAATATCAAGAACAAAGACAAGCACTCAATCATACTTCGTAGACATTCTATTTATCATACTTTAGTCTATGCATAAAAAGTAAACTAAAAACTAATTAACATTTATTAATTTATAAAAAGTAAGCTAGAAACTAATTCACCAACGACGGACGGATCTACTACCCGAACAAATCTGTTTTCGATATATATAATGAAATAGTTAGCTAAAATATTAAATTTATTCAAAAATCCAAACAGCCAACTTACAACAATTCTTATTATGTGCATGAAATTTTAATGACCACCCACTAAACGATCAGCCAAAATCTCTACACAGTTAACATATAAAACAGTTTATAAAAATAAGAGTAAGCAGATATAGTTCTTGTTTTCTAAGTTCTTTATATTGGGTATAATTATAGATTAAAAAAACTACTTGGCAAAACAAAACAAAGAACTTACGGCGAGATTGAAATGAAAACAGACGGGAACAAGGGCGGCGGAACAAGGGCGACGGCGACGGGAGCAAGGTCGGTGGCGACGGGATTTAACTAAGCTTTAAGATTGAAGATTGTAGAGAGAGATGGGGGAGAGGAAGATGAAATGAAAATGTTATAGAAGGAGAAGAATAGGAATGAGTTGAAACCTTAAAAAGAATTGGATGGTTGAGATTTATTCAAAATGGATGGATGAATGAGATTGAATTTTTAAAAAATAAGAATTATTAATTTATTATATATATGTAATATTATATTATAAGTAATATATATATATAATAAAAAATTTAAAAAAAAACCTATAATCTCGGGTCGGGTTGGGTTGACCTGAGATTTTCAAGGGTCAACCCGAGACCTGACCCAACCCTATGTTAGATACAACCCAACCCAATCGGTTGGGTTGGGTTCGTCGGGTTGTCGGGTTCCCTGAACACCCCTATAAGAGAGGACAATTATCTTCATTGGTATGAGGCCTTTTAGGTGAAACCAAAAGCAAAGTCATGACGACTATGCCCAAAGCGAATAATATCATAACATTGTTGAGATACTCAAGGTACTTGGAGTACTGTTGTTCTTAACAAAGGTTGGTATGGGCTCTTTCACTGTAGGAGGTGGGGTTGGTAGAACAGAGAATTTTATTGGAGTCTTAGGGACTGGGGCTTTCACTGGTGATATGAACCAAAGAGCTTCCTTTGTCATGCCTCATTGACCGATTACAAGATCAAGAGCTAGCAAACTTCAACGATTCACATTTATAAGTGTTTTTAAGGTAAGTTAAAGTCAACTTGGTCAAGGTCAAAGTCAACTCCATCAAGACAAGTCAAAGTCAACTCATTCAATTCAAAAACCAAGTCAAACACTTACATCCCTCATTATGGACGGGATTGCACTTAATTTGGTTGGTTTTACATGTTCTTAACCTTTTCATTTGCTTGTCTTTTCATTTATTGAAGTTATGTCTTTTTCATTTACAAGTCTTTTCATTTCTTGTAAGTTACAAGTCTTTTGATTTGCTTAAGACTTTTCATATGGCTTGCTAGGATGGCTATATATAGCCTTGAGATGTCTTGTTGTAAACACAATTTGAAGTTTAATGAAAAGTGAGTTTTCTCATTAGCTTGGTTGAGAGCTTTATCTCTCATTTCTTATGCAATTCTTGTGTCTTTAGAATTTGCATGTTAGAATCATTCAAGCGGTGTTGATCATACCTCTTGTGGAGTGATTCGAATCACGAGTTTAGAAACAAGTTTTCTTTACTCTTGATATTGATCATCAAGGTAATCTGTTCTTAAACTTTTCCTTGGGTTGATTCCATACTTGTTTTTGTGGTTTTTGGGATTGAGTTCTATGGGTCTTGTTTGTTAGCAAGGTTCTTAGATCCAAATCTCAAGGGTCTCTGATATCAAAAAAATGTTAAGAAATCGGATGACCGAAATCCACACATCAACAACATTGTAGAGCGCACGCTGGGTTAATGCATAGGTTCCACGTCCATTCTTTGGGAGAATGGGCAATCTTCAAGTCAAGGATCCTTTTGTTCATTTTTTATCATTTAAAGCACTGCCCCCACTTCTTGGCTCTCCCTATCACCATAAAGAGCTATTGTGCAAAATAGAAATCACATCTGCCAAAAGAGTCATATGTAAGTTAATTGACACAAAAAGAAAAAAAAATATAATAATTGAGTAATTGGAATTCAAGATAAACAGAAAGCATAAAAAGAAATTAAAATTGAAAACTAGAGTAGTTAAGAGTAGTGAAGGTGATGTCCTGCTCCTTTATTCTTTCTTCTTAAAGCTACTTGTTGGTTAATCGGTGAGCTCTAGCATCTCTCACAAACTTTTCACCCCAATAGTGCTTCAATCGCAGACCAGAAACTATGAATTCCCTCTCATAATCAATTTCTTGAACTCTCACTACTCCGTGTGGATAGACTTGAGTAACCTTAAATGGTCCTGACCATTTTGACTTCAATTTTCCTATAAATAGTTTCAATCTTGAGTTGTAGAGAAACACTTACTTGTCAATTTCAAAACTCCTCAGTTGGATTCGAGCATCATGCCATTTTTTTGTCTTTTCCTTGTAGATCTTTTCATTATCGTAGGCATCTCTCCTAAATTCTTCAAGCTCCAAAACTGAAGTTTTCTTACCTTGCCAGTTGCAGCATAGTCAAGATTTAACGTTTTAATAGCCCAAAAGGCTTTATGCTCCAGCTCTAAGGGTAAGTTGCAAGGCTTCCCAACGACTAGTTTGTATGGTGAAGTTCCTAGCGGTGTTTTGAATGCTGGCCGGTAGGCCCAAACTGCTTAATCTAACTTGAAAGCTCAATCCTTTCTATTTGTGTTCACCACTTTTTCCAAAATGCTCTTAATCTCCCTCTTGGAAATTTATTCCTTCCCGTTCAATTGCGGATTATAGGCGGTAGCTACCTTGTGTTATGTTATACTTGGCAAGAAAGTTAGCTACAGCTCTGTTGATAAAGTGAGAGTCTTCGTCGCTAATGATTGCCCTCGGATGCTAAACCTTGTGAATATTTTCTTAAGCAAGAATTTCATGACTACCTTAGCATCTCTCGTTGGGCAAGAGAACGCCTCTACCCATTTAGATATGTATTACACTACTACCAATATGAATATATGTCCATTAGACGGAGGAAAATGACCCATAAAGTTCATTCCTCACATATCAAACAATTATACTTCAAGAATATATGTCAGCGGCATTCGGACCTCTTTGATATATTGCCACTCGCTAGCAATCATCACACCTTTTAACCAATTCATGTCCATCTTTTAACAATGAAGGCCAATAGTATCTGCTTTGCAAAACTTTAGACGCTGTCCTTCGTCTTCCATATGGTGCAGCATGACACTTGGCTAAAACTTGTAATGCTGTAGCATCCGGTATGTATTTTCTTAAAATTTGGTCTTGTCTGAGTTTATAGAGGAATCGGTCGTCCCAAAAGTAAAACTTGCAGTTGTGGAAAAATCTTTCCATCTACTACTTAGTCATTCCATTTAGAATTATTCCACACGCAAAATAATTAGCAATGTCTGTAAACCATGGCTCTTCATCTTTTGGATCTTTATGCGAATGGCTAATAAATACTCATCCGGAAAGGTGTCTCTGATTTCTGCCTTATCACTCACATCTCCTACACCAGCCAATATAGATAGATAATCAGCAACCAAATTCTCTTATCCCCTTTTATCTCTGATTTCAACATCGAACTCTTGTAGGAGCATAATCCAATGAATGAATCTTGGCTTAGCATCCTTCTTAGTTAGCAGATATTTGAGCGAAACATGATAAGTGTGCACAATGACTTTTGCACCTACTAGGTAAGCACGAAATTCCTCAAATGCAAATATTACTGCCAGAAGTTCCTTCTCAGTGGTTGTATAGTTGATATGAGCTTCAATCAATGTCTTGTTGGGATAGTATATGAGATGTAATACCTTGCCCTTCCTTTGCACTAGCACATACCCCACGACATAGTCACTCGCATCACACATTAACTCAAACGGTTGAGTCCAATCAAATGCTGTGATAATCAGGGCATGAGTCAAGACGTGCTTAATCTTCTCAAAGACCTGCAAACATTTAGAGTTAAAGTCAAAAGCATGATCAATTTCCCATAAAGAACAAAAAGGTTTAGGAAGTTAAGAAAAATCCTTGATGAAGCGTCTATAATTCCAGCGTGGCCCAAAAAGCTGCACACTTTTTTGACGTTTGTGGGCGGTGGCAACTGTCCAATTGCCTCTATCTTTGCTTGATCAACTTCAAAGTCCTTTTTAGCAAGTTTACCAAATCGGAAAAAATTGTCATCATGCAGCACTGAAACGTTTCTAGAGCATTACACAACCCAAATAGCATTTTTCTGAAAGCAAATGTACCGTAGGGGCATGTGAAAGTTGTCTTGTGCTGATCTTGAGGTGCTACTGTTATTTGATTATATCTGCCATAACCATCCAGAAAATAATAGTTTTCTTGTCCAGCAATGAAGGGTAGGGGAAATGATCTTTCTTGGTGCCCTTGTTTAGCTTTCGGTAATCCATACAAATTCTCTAACCTGTGACAATTTGTATGGGAATTAGTTCATTTTTTTTTCATTATCAACCAGTATCATTCCACCATTCTTTGACACGCACAGAACAGGGCTTACCCCATTCACTATCAGAGATTGGGTAAATGATTCTAGCATCCAACCATTTTTTGATTTCTATATTCAGTACCTCTTTCATTGCTAGGTTGAGTCTCCTCTGTGGTTCTACAAAATTTTTACTTGACTCTTCAAGGACAATTTTATGCATAAAGAAGCTAGGGCTTATCCCTTTATATTAGCGATTGTTCATCTGATGGCCTTACAATGCTCCCGCAACACAGACAGCAAGTCCCTCTCATTTTCCTAAAAAATATTGGCAGCAATTACTATTGGAAAGATTTTAGAGGTACCGAGATAAGCATACTTCAGATGTTGCGACAGTACCTTAAGCTCTACCTCTAGTAGTTCTTCTATTGATGACTTTAGTTGCTTATGGCTGCTAGCCTCTTTGTCATTGTCCAGGTAGATGATTTCTCTATACTTTTCTGCTTCATGCTCCTACATATTCCTTCCACTACTTCTTTCTTACTTCAGCATAGCTTCTGACCTTAATGTGTCCATCAATGATTCATCTAGTATCCTCAAGATAGAGCACTCCTGAAATTTTGTGGGGTATTTCATGGAGTCATAAACTGAAAATTTTATCTCTTGGTCTCGCACCGCATGGTGAATTCTCCTTTGTGAACGTCAACAGTGCTCTCCCAATGGCCAAAAACGGTATTCCTAATATAAACTTCTGTATTTTGCCCTGAGAATCCAGGCAGGTACTGTCCCTTCTGTTGATATGTTGGGGCATTGCTAGCTCAAGCATTTTGCCCTGATTGATTATCGCCCCAGCTAAAATTCGGGTTGTTTCTCCAACTTGAATTGTAGTTATTTCCATAATTTTTGTTTCTCTTTAATTGTTGATTACCCAAATAAAACACTGAAGCTGAATTTCCAGGACAATCTTCAAAGTGATGTTCTCCCTCACAGTAAGGGCATTAAACAATTTGTACACTGTTTACCTTAGCTTTAGCAGATGTTGTTTCTGCTTGAGACATGTTTTTCATCATAATATCAGCTAGCCTTGAAATTTTTTAGTTTAGGTCTGACACCACATCATCACCGACCAAACCCTTAGAGGACTTTGCTAAAGCAGCTAGCAATTTCGACCACTGTGCTTGTTACTCAAAATTATATCCAAAATATCAAAAGCTTACACATATGGCTTCGATAGCAATGCTCCATTTGTTGTAGCATCGATCGCCAACTRTGTTGCTTCATTCAGTCCATTGTAGTAAGTTTCTATCTGAATACATCATGGGATACCATGAAGTGGATATCTCGAAAGTATTTCATCAAGAACTTCTCGACTAAATCATTCCATGAAGTAATGGATTTGGCTGTTAATGAGTCTAACCATGCTCCAAACTTATCTCTTAAGGAGTAGGGGAACAATTCCAACTACATAGTCTCTCTAGTCACTCCTTCCAACTTGAATGAATTAGCAACTTGTATAAAATACCATAGGTGGCAATGAGGATCTTCAGATGAAAGTCTACGAAACAGTCCTATGGTCTGGAGCATCTGAAACATTATTGGTTTCAACTCAAATCTATCGGCTTCAATATTAGGATTTGTAATTACTGTGTTGAGGTCGTAAAATGTTGGGGCTGCATATACTCGTGTTTCTTGCTCCATATCATCTGCCAACAAGACAGCATTCAGAAAAGGTGCTGGAATAGGTTTCCTAGCTCCATCCTCTGGTACTTCCTCAACTCTCAGATCTTATGGATTCGGTGGCTTAGCTATTGCGATTCTTTCTCTACCCGGAACTCTATGTTCGGCCCTCCTTCTTCTGAAAGTTATTTCTATCTCTGGGTTAAACTCAAACTCCAATGCAGGGAAATCGTTCATTCACTACGCAAACCACCAAAGGAAGAGTTAAGAAAGCTATTTAAGCTTCGTATCCTAAATTACTAAACTCAAAGTAAAATAGCTTAGTCCCCAGCAACGACATAAAAAACTTGTTGCGAGTCCACAACCAACATGAAAACAAGTGCAACTATACACTAGTAATAGTAAAATAGAAACTCAGACTGAACTTCGAAATAGTAAAATAGAATACCAAAAGAAAATAAAGTAAAAACAGATAGTGAGATGTAGACGTTGCACAATTAAAATGACTGAAATTGCAAACAGACGAAAAACGAAGAAATATTATAAAATCAAGTGCTGGAGCATGCAAATACAGAGAACACACTAGAAATGAGAGGTTACGGTTAAGATAGAGAGAGGTGTCAAGGGAGAATCACTCTGAATGCTCTCGCTTATTCCTAACTAACGCTCTAGTAAAACTTACAATGCTTACTGCCTAAACAGACATAGCTCTCTCCTGAGATACCCAATGATATGTGACAACTCAAGTTTATGAACTACTCTAGCCTATAGTCACTTGAATCCAATCATAATTGGTTTCAACCAAAAATGGAAAGGTTAGATGGATTACCTTTGCAGTTAGTTACCTTAAGCAGACAGAATACTCACTATGCTCTAGGCCGGAAACAATCCAAGAGTTTGGTGACCAACCAAAACAAGCATGCTCTAAGGGTAAAAAATGTATTCCTAAGTTTGACCACACAAAGGAAGACACTATTTGAGGGGTTTGCACGATGTAAAGGGTGAGAAAACTTTCAATTTTTGTATTAAACAACTTAACTAAATATAAGTATAAAACAAAGAGGGGAACACGTCTATTTATAGTCTAAGGCTCATGGCCTTTTCAAGAATTTTGTTAAATATAATAAACCTAAAAGTCTAAGAAATAAAATTATACAAAATTCTTTCCTAAATTTGAAAAGCAAATAAAATGATTCCCATAATTGTGCAAACAAATAAGGAAAATATATTTCCTAATTTGTTAAAGAGTGGGTGGCAAGGCAACCCAATTTGGCGCCAAAATAGAGGCGGTGCCCATGGGGGGGTTGGCGGTATCAAGAGCGCCTGCAAGGGGCAAGTGTGAGCGTTGGCAAGGGCGCGTTGGGCGTGCGGACGAGGGGCGTGCATGGACACTGGATTAGCCAAGCAGGCGCGCGCGCTTGAGGGAGGCGTCAGCACCTTGTGAGGTTAGCAACATGGCAAAGCCACACGGGTGCATGTGAGGCAGGGGCGCGAGTGGGCACTGGCACGATAGAGGCGCACTCTGGCACTAGCAAGGCAGGGGCTCATCCTCGTTGTGAGGTTAGCGGCAGACAAATGGGGGCGTGCATGGTAGGGCACGCGCGCGGAATGGCATGCGGCTGGGAGCGATGGCCTATTGGGCGTGTGCAGGCGGTGTGAGGCGTGGGCACTTGGAGTATCCTTCGCGTGGGGCATGTGCATGGGCGTGCGGTCGACATATCCTTGAGATGTAGCCACTCACTTGGAATTTTCTTCACTTCCCTCTTCCTCTTGACCCTTGTTGGTTATTCATGGACCTTAAAGATGGATAAAATTTCTTGATGGGTCCAATAAAGTCTTTTCTTTTTTAAGGTCTTTCTCATAGCTCTTCTTCTAGGTTGGTGTAGGTTGAGTATTGGAGCTTGGAGTCCATTATGATCACATCACCCAAAAATTCTCATTCCCAACTCCCACGGTAGAAAAAACAAGCTTCAAGCACAGTTTATAGACACGATAAGGTAAACTTCATCCTTGAGTATTTACCATCCTACTTCAAAGAGAGGAATCTAAGATAAATAGAGGTTATCAAGTATCAAAAGAACTTTCCCAAGTCACAAAAGAGCTAACGAACTGAAAATGATGGCCAAACACATTCAGTAAGATGAAAATATTAAATTAGCAGTGTAAGCAGCTAGCAAGTCGTTGTTCAAGAGTTACAACAAGCGACTTCTCCCTCCTCGAAAGTGGGAGTTTAGTTCATGGAGAAAAGAAAGAAAACAGTGGGTAAAAGAGAGAGATGGCCTATTAAGGGGAAAAACTTCAGTAACAATGCGAAAACTCTCAATAGAGTGATGATGAAAGGTCTAGCTCTCTCCTCCCTCCAGTCTTCCACAAAATGGGTGAAGAAAGTTTTCTATTTCGCTCCCAAAGATGATTTCTCTCATTTTTGCCCCTTTTTGTTGTTGGGTTGTCGTTTTCTTTTATAACGGGTCCTAATTTTTAGGGCAACACCTAGAAGATTTATTGATGCAATTAAAAATTTACTGCGTAGTCTTAGGATCCTGGAGCATTAAGTAGGCTCCAGCATAGTGACTTTGACCAGGCTCCAGCATTTCTAAAGCGGCCTTCTACTACACTTTAGCACAACTTCATCAAATCTGCAAATACATTCCATAATAGCGTAAAATTAGCTAGCCCTTACCCAACTTAAATACACTGAGGATTTCATAAAGCATAAATACTTTTTCAGTCAATTCTTCTCTTTACATGTTAATTAGACGAGGACCCTCGCATTAACCCACTAATTTGTCCATATTAGATAACAAAACACTTTTTTTTGGAGAGTTATCACACCCCCAAACTTAAAACTTTGCTTTTCCTCTAGTAAGATTGAATCTAACACATAAGAAATATGAATAACCTTTGAATTCATGAACACACACATCTTACCTCAAGCTTCTGCCTTCTGCCTTCTGCCTTCACATGTAATGCCAGTGCACCCTACAACCCTTAAACACAGCCACATATATTAACAATAGAGCAGCTCAACTTTTTCTTTAACTTAGAGAGAGCTGCTTCCTTTTGCTCTAGCATCAACCTACTTTCCTTTTCAAGAACTCAACTCACCAAAAGACTCATTTCTCAGTTCTTTTATTACCAGTTTTGCCTTTTAACTATGGGCTACTAGTCCTTCCTAATCCTGTAGCGTCCTATAATATACGAATATATATATATATATATATATCTTTTGCTTGCTAAATTACAGGATTAGAAAAATTTCATAGTTGTACAATAATGAGTTAAGACTTTATGAACAAAGCAAGCGTTCACACCCTAAACTTAGAATGTTGCATTGTCCCCAATGCGAATTACAAGAGGATAGCATGCTCTCTCATACCCTCAAACTTAGAGATAAGAAAATATGAATACTGGGGGAGTATTTTTCGCTGATCTAAAGTGTATTAGGTAAAGGGATGCCAAAAGGGTGGCGTGGAATAGCAAAAACGTCACATGGTAATACTACAATGCTCGACTTCTGGTTGGAGAGCTACGAAAAATTGTCAACTAAGTGGTCGTAGTTAATGAATTGTATTAATATGGTGATGTTAGGGCTTTTGTACGATAACCTTAGATAGAGAAGGAACAATAACTTTTACTGCTCGCAAGCAAATGCCCTAGCAAAAAGCAAAGCTCATGACTATAAAGGCGCTGACATCATTGATACTTAAAAAAGCGATAGAAAAATAAGATGCACAAAACTCATGAGGCANCGTATGCATCGGTTGGAACCACCAAAACGCATTGGAAGACGCGTTTCATTAAGGGCAAAGTTGGAAGAAAACCAGTTTTTCTGCAGGCTTCCCAGACGCCTGGCGCCTCCCATGATGGTTTTTCCGTCTTTTTGCTTCTTTTGATTAATTTGCACTCCCAAATGGTCCTAAAATGTCATAAATACAATATAAGCCAACCACAAACCATAATATATGAATTTTGCATGAATTGGAACTCAAACGATCGAGAAAAATCTGAAACAAAGTTGAAACATTGTAAAAACAGCATCTAAAACCTTCTTTTTACGCATGTAAACAAGCGTAATCAAAGGACCCAAAGGACTATGTTGAGGTCTTCGAAGGCCTCATGGACTTTCAAGCGACAACAGATGCAATCAAATGCCGCGCTTTCCAGATCGCGCTCATCGACAGCGCGCGCTTGTGGTATCGAAGACTACCGGCCAGGTCGATCTCGACATACTCCCAGCTGAGGAAAGAATTTATTAGCCAATTCTCTTCTCGGCATTATGATAGAAAGATAGTGACTCACCTCGTCACCATCAAGTAGAAGGAAGGAGAGACGCTGAGAGAATATGTCACAAGGTTCCAGGAGGAGCAGCTGAAAGTCGTGCACTGCTCCGATGATTTGGCCATGTGCTACTTCCTCACTGGCCTGGCCGGCGAGACCCTCACTGTGAAGCTCGAAGAAGAAGCCCCAGCCAGTTTTGCCGAGGTCCTGCAAAAGGCGAAGAAGGTTATTGATGGGCAAGAACTCCTCCGAACCAAGACCGGCCAACCTGAGAAGCAAATCGACCAGAAGAAGCTAAACCAAGAGAAGAGGAAGGCTGATTCTAAGTCTAAAGACAAGGGATCGTCCTCTTCCGACAGCAGAGCCGAGTATCGTAGGTCGGAGATCAGCCACAATCGAAGCCGACCTTACGAGCGTTATAATCCAACCACCATCCCCATCTCTGAGATACTTACGAACATCGAGGTAAGTGATTACGCTTGTTTACATGCGTAAAAAGAAGGTTTTAGATGCTGTTTTTACCATGTTTCAGCTTTGTTTCGGATTTTTCTTGGTCGTTGGAGTTCCTCATGCAAAATTCATATATTATGGTTTGTGGTTGGCTTATATTGTATTTATGACATTTTAGGACCATTTGGGAGTGCAAATTAATCAAAAGAAGCAAAAAAACGGAAAAACCTACATGGGAGGCGCCAGGCGCCTGCGTGCCTGCAGAAAAACTGGTTTTCTTCCAACTTTGCCCTTAATGAAACGCGTCTTCCAATGCGTTTTGGTGGTTCCAACCGATGCATACGTGTAGAAGAAGTGTTCCACTATCAATTTGAGCACGATTTGGTCAGTCAAAAGAGTTGGAAATGGGTGATTCACCATCGTTTTAGGACCGACCTAACCAAGTCTGCACAGCTATAAACTCCAGCAACTTCTCCACCAAATTCATCAAGCCTTGCTTCCTTCTCTTGATCATTTTTAGTGTTTCTTTGTTGCTTTCTAAGTACTTTTGAGTTGCTTTCATTAGTTGCTTTTGGTTTTTAAATCCCGAGCACTTTACATTCCTTTATTGAGCTTTGTTTTGTTTCCATTTGTACTTTGTTATTTTCTACTTATTCAAATATATAAAAATCCAGCACTTTGCTTATCTTCCCTTTGCCTTTACTTTATTTTTTTAAGAGAGTTGTGTTTTTGGAGGAAAGAGCACGTGACACTCCCCCTTGCTTGAAAGAGAAGGGCGAAACTCTCAATCCGGAGAAAAACTCTCCGTTAGTTAACTTTTGTTTTTCACACATGCATTCCACATTCAACCATTTTACTTGCTGTATTTTCTTCAATATGTCYTTCTAAATTCCCGTCTCTAGCTCGGTTATGGATAGTTCGCCTTTTATTTCTAAAAAGGGTTGCTAAGAAGTAGTGTTTTTGCTTTCCGTTCATTGCTCAACATGTTTTCTCAAAAAGTTAGGATTTAGAGAAGGCCACTGTAAGTATTAACAAGTCAATACTGAAAAGGTTGCTTATTTGCATTGTTGAGTTGTTAAACCGAGGAGAGGAGCGCCTTAGACATAAGGGTTCCGCTTAAGTAGCCTAGACATAGGACCTTAACCCGAGGTTGCGACTATTTYCATCCTAAAACTAAGATATCTCTCATAATAGACATGTTAGGGAATGTCTTAGGACTTTGAACTTGCTTAGACATAAGTCAAGTGAGAAGCGTAGTCGTTAGTTTCTAAAGTAAAATGCATATTGTCCTTAGCATGTCCTTGATTCTTTGTTGGCTAACTTGAAGTAATTCGGGCTAGGTTTTACCATTGTAAGTCCAAATCCCAAATCCAAAACCATTATTTGTGACCACTTCTCATTTTACAAGAATCACTCATTTCAACATTCACTATTCTTTAAAACTTTAGAGTTTGGAAATTATTTAGAAGTCCTTGAGCATCGATACTTGGATACTCCATCCATTTTATATTACACTGACAGGTGTGCGCTTGCATCTATATAATTGTTACCACGCTTAGTGCGTGCGTTCAGCAAACCACCAATCAGTAAGCGGGATCGAAAAGCTCCTCAAGCGACCTGAGAAGCTCCGAGGAGACCCAGAAAAACGCAATAAAGATAAATATTGCCGTTTTCATCGCGATCACGGCCATAATACGACAAATTGCTAGGAGCTGAAGCGCCAGATTGAAGACCTCATTCAAGATGGGTACTTCAAAAAGTTCGTTGGTAAACCGAGGTCTAACTCGGTCGAAAAGAAAGAAGAGAGGAATCTTTCAAGGACGCTACCTCGACGAGATGACCGACCTGCGGTTATTAACACTATTTTCGGAGGCCCAAGTGGGGGCCAATCTGGAAATAAAAGAAAAGAGCTAGCTCGCGAAGCCAGGCGCGAGGTGTCATCATCAGGGAGCAGAGACCGACCTGCTCCATTACTTTTGACGATACCGACCTGGAGGAGGTCCACTTGCCCCATAATGATGCACTTGTGATTGCCCCTCTGATCGATCACGTCCTGGTTAGAAGAGTATTGGTAGATGGAGGTGCATCTGCCAACATCTTGTCCCTCCCAACATATCTGGCCTTGGGGTGGACCAGGTCACAGTTGAAAAAGAGTCCAACACCCTTGGTTGGATTCTCTGGAGAATCGGTCTCCCCATAAGGGTGTATTGACTTGCCGGTCACGATCGGGCAAGATACTACCTAAGTAACGCAGATGGCCGAGTTCGTGGTGATCGACGGCAGATCGGCCTACAACGCCATCTTCGGGAGACCCATCATCCACTCATTTTGGGTCGTCCCCTCCACGCTGCATCCAGTCCTGAAGTACTCAACATCTAATGGAGTGGGCACAGTCCGAGGTGAGCAAAAGACTTCAAGGGAGTGTTATGCATCCGCACTTAAAGGGTCGTCAGTATGTGCACTGGAAGAGCAAACCAATCAAGACGACCTACTTAGGGAAGGCAAAAGGCAGTTCTCCCCACCAACAGAGGAGCTCGAGCTTGTTCCCTTACTTAGCCCTGAAAAGCAGGTAAGCATAGGAACCAAGTTGGGGGCCACTGACAGGGAGGAACTGATCAACTTCCTCAGGTCCAACTCGGACGTCTTCGCATGGTCTCACGAGGACATGCCAGGCATCGACCCAAAGATCATGGTGCATCGCCTCAACATAGACCCATCATTCCGACCTATAAAGCAAAAAAGAAGACCTGTAAATAAGGAGAGGAGTGATGTAATTGTTGAGGAAGTTAACAAACTTTTAAAAGCTGAATATATACGAGAAATTCTATATCCCGAGTGGCTCTCTAATGTTGTATTAGTTAAAAAATCCAACGGGAAGTGGAGAATGTGCGTGGACTTCACAAATTTAAATAAGGCATGCCCAAAAGACTGCTTCCTCCTGCCGAGGATCGACCAGCTCGTACACGCAACAGCCGGGCACGAACTGCTCACCTTCCTGGATGCCTACTTCGGATACAACCAAATCAAAATGCATGTGCCAGACCAAGATCATACCGCATTCATAACAGACCAAGGTCTGTACTGCTACAAGGTGATGCCCTTCGGCCTAAAAAATGCAGGCGCAACGTACCAAAGGATGGTGAACAAAATGTTCGCCAAGCAGATCGTATATGTGGACAACATGCTTGTCAAGAGCAAGCAGTCAAAGTCGCATCTTTCCGATCTGACCGAAGCCTTTGGAGTTCTGCGAAAGTATCAAATGAAACTCAATCCAGCCAAATGTGCCTTTGGAGTCTCCTCGGGGAAGTTCCTTGGTTTTATTGTAAACAGCCGTGGGATCGAAGCCAACCCATAGAAGATAAAGGCCGTGCTCGAGATGGAAGCGCCCAAGACTCTTAAACAGGTTCAGTGCCTTAATGGCAGGATTGCAGCTCTGAACAGGTTTGTCTCGAGGTCAACAGATAACTGCCTTCCTTTCTTAAAGGTCTTGAGAAAGAAAGGGCCTTTCAAATGGACAACGGAGTGCGAGCAAGCGTTAGAGCAGTTAAAGAGCTACCTCTGCTTGTCACCCTTACTCGCCAAGCCGCTACCAGAAGACAAGCTTTACTTATACCTGACGGTGTCTGATAGCGCCGTCAGCTCGGCCCTAGTCAAGTAGGAAGGAGTACGCCAAAGTCCTATCTAGTACACAAGTAAAGCCATGACCGAGGCCGAGACCAGATACCCTCAAATGGAGAAGCTGGCCCTCGCTTTGGTCACCTCGGCCCGAAGACTTAGGCCGTACTTCCAAGCACACACTGTCGTAGTACTTACGAACTTGCCCTTGAAGAATATCTTCCATAAGCCTGAAACATCAGGGCGCCTGATGAAGTGGGCATTAGAGTTGAGTGAATACAAAATCTAGTTCGAG
>NW_019104491.1:4907681-4932845 GCF_001995035.1 Momordica charantia
CACCACAGTTGGCCAAGTCCGACCTTCCATGGACGATCTACGTTGATGGATCCTCCAATGAGAAAGGGTGCGGGGCAGGGATTCTCTTACTCGCACTAGGTGGCGAGCGGTTTGAGTATGCTCTGCGGTTCAATTTTCGGACCTCAAACAATGAAGCCAAGTATGAAGCACTTATAGCAGACCTGCGCATTGCCAAAGGACTGGGGGCCGTCCACATCAAGGTCTTTAGTGACTCCCAATTAATTGTAAATCAGATTAAGGAGGAGTACCAAACAAAGGACCTCCGAATGGAAAAATATCTAAGCAAAGTCAGATCGCACCTCGCCCAATTCGAGATTTACGAGGTTAGTCAAGTTCCAAGGTCAGAAAATTCCAATGCTGATGCCTTAGCCAAATTGGCATCAGCATATGAGACCGACCTGGCCAGGTGAGTCCCAGTAGAGATCTTGGACAATCCTTCAATCCTGGATCCAGACGTGATGGAGATTGACACTTCATTGCCTTCGTGGATGGATCCAATCGTGGAGTTCATCAAAGGAAATCCGCCGCAAGACCTGAAGCAGTAAAAGAAGATGGCACGGAAAGTAACTATGTTCATACTCCGAAACGGAGCGGTGTACCGACGTGGTTTCTCCCTGCCTCTGCTTAAGTGTGTGACTCCCGAAGAAGGCCTTTACATTATTAGGGAAATTCATGAAGGGGCGTGTGGAAACCACTCTGGCGCCAGGTCGTTGTCGTCCAAGGTAGTTCGACAAGGGTACTATTGGCCCACTGTCGAGAAGCCCACTTCTCAGAGTACTTTTTCTTGAGATCGCTGAGATCGATCTGAAGATGAGGCAGGTCGGTGGCAATGCCCTTCATCAGGAACTTGAAGCCCGCATCGCTGAAGTCCTTGGCAAATCCGTTAACTGTCTCATAAATTCTACAATAAATATCTAAAAACGTTTTATAAAATAACCACTCACATATCGTCCGCGACTCCAATTTCTGTCTTGTCTGGTCAGTTCAATCCAAATTAATTCATGCTTAATCCATTATAAACACAACATACTCTGTGTTTCCAATATAAATCACATTATCTTCCAAATTAGTCCACATATTTCAAATTCGATAACTACATTTTCTCTCTTCATTAAAAACTCATTACTTGTCTTTCTTACTACGTTACAAGTGGGTCCCATAATCCACTCAATTCCTCTTCCTTTCCATGTCAATCTCACGTGACAAGCCCCAAATTCTAACTACCTCCTTGTATTGTTCATATTTAATTTTAACTAAAACCTTTTTCTCTTTCTTCCTTCAACAACTCTTATCTTCCTCTTCTTCCTTCTCCATTCAAACCCACGGCTTTCTCCCTCACAATTCACCTCTCTACCAATTCTTCTAACCAACACAAACACTCTTCAATTTTTCCAACAAATCACAATTAAACTCTAACCATTTTATTCTACATAAAAAAAACAACAACAATAATCCAAAATCTTCATTTTCCTACTAAGCAGCTTCTTAAGCCTAACCTGAAAAACCCTCAAAACCAATAGATTTTAGGAGAAGACAACCCACAAACAAATATTGGTCCTTACTTCTAAATCTTTTAAGGAGAATGGAAACCAACCTCTTTTAAGTTTAAAATGATTTATTTAACACAAACACAGCAATGCATAAAACTCTAACCAAACTTCTATTTCTTTCCAGATCTTCACATAAAACCAGTTTAATTACTCAAATTTGCCCCTCTTGGTTCTCCTTCCCCCCTTCTTTTCTTTTCTTTTATTTTTTTCCTTTCTAATCTCTCTTCTGCTCTTTTTTTATTTTTTAACCACATGTCCACTATCACAAAGTGTTCCAACAATTTGTGTTGACTTCCGAAACAAATTTATTTTTTTAAGCTAAAAGACCATTATGTCCCTTTTTACCTTAACTCCACAATATCCAAGGTTTTTTTTTTTACAACTTAAATGACAAACATGTCCTTGCAAAATATTACCTCCTTTTTAAGAATTTTATCTTCGAAATTCAACCACAAGAATCAGTAGAACGACCAAGGGTACTAAATATGCATCTGACGTTCACTTATCCAAGCTCCCCTTTCACTGCTTCGTTTCTACACCAAAACGTTAATTAGAGGAATATTCTTATTTTGCAACACATAAACATGAAACACATAATAAATTCTTGAAAGTTCTCCTGGCACGCAAGTTGATATACTACTAATCCAACATGCTCAAGAGTCCTTTATGGACCTATAAACCTTGGGCTCTTCTTTTCTTTTTCTACCTAAATTTAGTACATCCTTCCAAGTTGACTATTGAGTAAAACTTTCTCACTATCATAACTTCGATATCTTTCTGACACTTAACAATATACACCTCTGTCAATTTGTTACCATTTTTCACTTTTCTTACTTACCTTAACCTTTTCTATAGTAACTACACAAGTTCTTAACCTTATTATTTTTCCATCTCTAAATGACGTATCACAACAAACTGAAGTTTGATATTTCCCTTTTCCATATCGGCCTACCTGTTGGGTGTGTTGCCCTAAACTCATAGTTTGTATTTTGTGTAAAAACAAATGTATATTCAATAAAGCTTTATTCAATAAATTTATTGTTGGATTCATAGCATTGCATTGTCCAAAATCAATAAACTAAACATCCGAGGTTATTTTAGTGTAACCGGGATAGTATATGTACTGGGTATATATTTGATATACAGGGTATATATTTGATATACCCCTGATATACGAGGTATATATTTGATATACCCTGATATACAAGAGGATAATGTCCCGTGAATAACCTTAAGGGTCTATACTATATGGATAAGGTCGGGTACCTTATCCTGGCAACACTATGGATACGGCCCACCCTGTAAAGGTTACAGACGACTCGATCCAGGTCGTTCGTGTGGAGACATGCGAGTGGGGGTATCCTATACAATGAGTTTGTATAAGACCGGACCACGAAATAGCCAATCTTTAGATGTAACACCGTTAACTAATAGATTGTTGTTTCTTAGGATGACCAGGCAACTCATTCTCAATCCTGAGTGAGTTATGGACTCCTGCCTGTGAGGGCTCGTCCTTTGATCTGTATGGGTGAGAGTGGCCCAAGTTGTCGACTCAATATTCCTACCATTTTGGGGACGAGACCGAGTGGGGAGCTGGGAATATAACTTCACAAGATGGAATTCACTCATCTCCGACTTTAGGGGAGTAGATGAGTGTTCCCTTAAATGCTAACTTCGGGACTTGAACAAGGGGTCCCACCCTCTCATTGGCCCGAGAGGGACTTCCGGTTATTGGTCGGACCATAACCGGGTTGTTCATTAGAGGAGCAGTGGTATTTAAGGAGTAAGATGTAACTCAGGGGTAAAACGGTAATTTGACCCAACTTGAGTTACGAGCACTCGTGAAGGATTGACTCGTCATTAATGGTTGTATATCCATGGACACGAAAACATTCTGTAGTGAGAAGAGTGCAAMTGCGGGTCTTTAGTGGAATGACWTGTAGTTAAYKAATCTTGATTAACTCGRTCAATGAGTTTGACCGATTAATCTTGCATCGTTGGAGCTTCTGATCTGTAGGTCCATTAGGTCCCCTTGCTAGCTCATAACGGGTAAAACGAGGATCAAGTTTTTGGAAGAATTTGAACTGTTCAAATTTCATAAGGGATTATATGTATATTGATACATTATAATATATAGTTAATTTTAAATTAAAACTATATATTATGAGAAAAATTATTTGAATGTGATTCAAATAAAATTAATATGAATATGATTCATATTAAAATTATAGGTTAAAAATAATGTGCAACATTACAAGTATAGGTTATGCGAGAGAAATGTTTTAGAATATGATTCTAATAAATAATTAAGTGTTAATTATTTATTTGATTTATATATATATTTATTAATTAATTATTAATTAGATTAATAATTAATTATATTTATTAATTAATATGATTAATTAATAAATTATATATATATATATATATTATTAATTATTAATATTAATATATAAATTAAAAATTGCAGGGGAGTGGCAGTTAAGTGACGTGGGGTAACTCCCCACGTCACTGCTTTTGTGTTCTTCTTATTGCAGTTCGACAAAAGAAAAATGAACTGAATTGAACAAAAAAGATAGAACTCTCATCTCTCTCAAGCTCTCTGAATACTCCCTCTCATTCCAAACAAGGTGCTCCCACAAGCACGGTCTCGAGACCTAAGAGGATAGCGAGGAAGACTCGGTGGTGGTGTTCGAGGGGAATTCGTTGAAGAAAAGTTCTTCAAAGGTATGGTTTTCTCCTGTGTTTTTTCTTGTTTGCATATTGATTTTGTTTCCCAAATATCACGAACAACGATCCCTTTCCGCTTTGGGATTCACATCCCTTCACTACCAATATGTTCTGTCAATGATACCTTTTTGTACTTTTTAACCCAAACTTGATCATTTCTCACTATATACTCTCTTCACTAACCACTTTTACTTCTTTCTTTACCTTAATCAACGTTGCATACTCAAGTTTAGCTTCTACAATTCTATTTTTAAAAATAAATCTTATTTGGAAGTGGGCAAATAAAACTCTAAACTCAACAATTAGAATTCCAGCTTAAATAACCAACTATAACTGTAACGCCCCGCGTTCTCTGACTCGTTTATTTTCAGAGATAAATAGTGCCTTGGATCTTTCCCTAAGTTGATAACTTTAATTCTTGGATCTTCTAACTTCGAAATTCTAATTTTCGGCTAAATTAGAATTAAGTTTATTTTCATTGGATTAAGATAATTTAAGTTCTCGACCTGTGTAGGAGATTTTTAGNATCAGGTACGATGATTTCTGACCTCGAACTAAACTGGGAATCCGACCTATACTGACTTGATCGTCGGAGTGCTCACCTTTTTGTGCAGGTCCGCCTAAGTATTCAGAGGGGTCCGGAGGCCGGGTACGAGCTGCAATCTGAAATACATTGTTGTGCATATCCTTGCATAAACAAGTAAAAAGAACAGAAATTAGGAAATTAAAAAGACAGAAAAGTAAATGCATGAAATTAAAAACAGGAAATGTAAAGCAATTGATTGATTGGTTGGTTGGTGGGGGAGATCCATATGCGAGAAGAGCAAAAGGAAGGGGTTGCTTCCGCAATCTTCCTCCTGAGACGCAACATAAGTGGGCTCATCCTCTTCTCCCGACTCGGAGCTATGCTCCAGCAATGATGTCATGGCGGTAGGTGTTGTATAAGATGTTGGGGCAGCAGGCTGGACGATACGAACCAAGACAACCTTGAGCTCTTGTTCACGCGTGTTGAACCAGTCTTAGAGGGCACCAACCATCTGCTTGAATTCGCTAAGCTCCGAAGTAATGTTGGCTTGCTGCACCATCATTCCAATTGGCTAAAGCAACTAACTAAAGAACATGAGAGCATAAATGATACTTAAGAAGTTGTGTTTCGCTACAGCCAAAGTGTTGTCTATCTATCGAAAAATCAAACATACCATGACAAGACAAAGCATATTGACGTGAGATACAAAATTTTCAGAGATATAATTGCTAAGGGAATAATTAAGTTGGAGAAGATAAGTACTGCTTCAAATACAACAGATGCTGTTACTAATTCATTGCCTATTGATAAACTTTGGGAGTTTTCTCACAACGCTTGATGTTTTGCCAAATTAAGGAAGGTCAGTTTAAAATCATTGTTACGAGCAATTTTTTTTTTTTAATTCAACATGTGAGATTGGGGATCCAACTCATAACCTCATGGTTGAAGGTATATGTCAATTACCGCTGATGAACTTCTTGCTTTGACATTGCTACGAGCAAGTTGATATGTCTTAAACTATCAAGGTGGAGATTTGTTATTTGTGATGGCTTATGCGTTTATAATATTCTTTATTGATGTGTCTTTATAACCTGCCAACTTGGAGCATTTGATGATGCTCACGTGGATTACACCTAATGCTATTGATGTGTTTCTCTTCTATTTCCGTTTACTTTGAAAGCTTGTGATTTTGTTTCTTGATTGGGTGTGCTGATAGCCAACCTTCTACATCGGTTAAAATAGATCAATTTTGTAAAGTATTATTTATTTTTTTATTCAACAACATATAGAGCTATATGAAGATTCATATGATATTTTGGTGGAGTAGGTATGTCTTAACTCATTGAACTATTATAACATCTTAATATTTAGAATTATGTGACCAACTTGAAAGTTTTTTAAGATGGATAATCTGTAATATCACAAGTTTTAAGTTATTTGATTTTAGAATTTTAATGGTGTCTTTGAACTTCTTTCCTACAATAATTATTTAATTTAAATTCTTGAATTTTCTAATTTCGAAATTATAAATGGTGAATTAAAACTTGAAAGTTACGAAATCGCTAGTGTAAATAGACAGATAAATAAATTAGTAAATAAATAAACCTAATTTCTTCCCCATCTTTTACCCCTTCTCTCTCTGCAACCGAGCGGCCTTCCCATTTGCCAGCCACCCCTCTCTACGGCGACCCCGTACCCACGGCGGCGGAAGTAGTGGCGCAGCCGTTCTCAGAGACCAACGACTCTCGCCGGCGGCCCGACTAAAGACCCGCGAATAGCAGCTCACGAACCCCGGTGGCGTGACTCGAACCTGCGGCGAGTTCCGTGCGACAGCGTGACGAGCAGCGGTGTTGAATCGCGATTCCGGCGCCATCAGCAACGTTCTCCACGGCGGCGCGGCGTTTCCCCCACGAAATTGCAGCAGTGTGACGTCTCCTCCACAATCGCACGACCTATGGCGTGGTGGCTCTCCGACGACCCTCCACGACCGGCCGACACGCTCCACGAACCACGAACGGCGACGGCACTAAACAGCCACCGGAATCCGACGCCCTGCAGCACTCCCTTCGACGTGAACAGTAGCAGATTCGCGAAGACGTCTTCATTCCGATATATTTTGGCATTGACCCACACCCAAACGAAGCTTGATTTGAGTTACCCATCCCCTCCGACACTGTTTTTACGTCGACCCACTCCTTACCCAAGAGGTTTTATGGTGAGATAGTAGGTAACGGATCATCTAAACTCACTTTCGATGCAAACTAAGTGTTTCTAANCTCCACGAACCACGAACGGCGGCGGCACTGAACAGCCACCGGAATCCGACGCCCTGCAGCACTCCCTCCGACGTGAACAGTAGCCTTCTGGTGAAGTTCGACGCTGAGCCACACGAAGCCCAATCTATTTACCCACACTTGTTCGAGCATAGATAGGTGTTACCCACCCCTCCTAATGTCGGACCAGCGAGTTTGAGCCTTTTCGAACTCAGTTTTGCAGCGTCGGGCTCCTTCGACATCGATCCACTCTTAACCCAAGTGGTTTCAACTTGAGTTAGTAAGTAATGGCGAGCTTAAACCCAGTTTTGAATTCGATATAAGTGTTTATGACTGAATTCTAACTTGAAGCATAATTTTATTTGTTTTAGGTATCGGTTAGATAGAGTTTGGTAGAGCGGCAAGACCTTTTTGTAAGTAGTCCTTACTTGAGGGGAGGGGATGATCGTTATTTAGTTGAATTGTTTGTTGTCTGGTTGTGGGCCTATAATTGCATTTTGCTTGAATGCTTGTGATTGTGGTTACTTTACAAATATTACTATGTATATAATCTTGAATTAACTGCTGCATGTTTGTTGCCTGATTGAGTATATCGTGAGCTTGTAAGCATGCAACTGTGATTGGCTATGTTGAGATTGTTCGAGTATTCTGCTTTGATGTTTTTATGGAAATTATGTTAAACGTTGCAATGTTGTGACTATTTGTGTTTAAGCTATGCTGGCCTTGTTGTGGTTTGATATTTCGTATGAACTCTTGAAAGTATGGTGTTTGGATAGTAATCTCGTTTGCAAAAGCGTCCTGTCTATTTGCTTATGTTAAAAGTATGTTGAATTTGTTGGGGAACATATATGTTTGGTGCATAGGATATTGGTGTTGTTGTGTTATACTTCTGTCAGAATAGGTTTTTTTGTCTATTGTTGTTTATTCGAATTCGCTCTGCTTTGACTTAAACAGGAGAGTTATGTATTGCTTGTCCACGGACAAGTTGTTTCACTTATTTGATAAGTGAGCAGTTCATAGAGCAAATAAAAAAGTTGAATTTTCTAGATTATGTTAGTGTCTTTATGGCTTGGGAGAAAGTTTGGATCAAGTAGGGTTGGTAATGTTAGTTGTTGAAAATCCTGAGACATTACGTTATGCGAAAGTTGGTAATTTAAAATTATTTTTAAAGTTGCAAAAGAAAATTTTACCTTTATATCATTATTTTTAATTGATTTCTTTAATATATAACCATATTCATCAATGCAAGTAATTTGTGATCTTTTTCTTTTTCTAGTTCAAAATTTGGTGGGGATTTAAAAGTCTGTTCTTTCGGAAGGTAAATAATTATTGTCAGCTACCCTAGCTTGGTGGCATGGCTAAGAAGGAAAAGTTTTTTGTTTTAAATAGTACATATTACAATTTCTTCTCTTCTTAAGTGTATTGTCAAATAACCATCATTAAGGGCTTCCATCGATGTTTTCAATGAACAGGGGAGCTGATTTAAAGGCTATCAAGTACAAAGTGTGAAAAATTATACCAGGGTAATTTTTTTTTAAATGAAAAAAAAATCTTTATGGGAAGTGTAACTCAATCCTGCTCTAGAAAAACTTCTATGTAGAAATCTCAAAAACAATTAGGGGCGTTTATTTCGTGGGAATCTAAGATTTCCATTGGACGGACGTCTGGATTTCCACGTTTGCGGGAAATTTATGATAAGATGTCCGAGTATCCTAGGATGCCCGTACAGGAGGCATTTAACCAGTTTTGATGCCCTTTTGAAACGTGGGTATCCAAGATTCCCGTGTTGAGGGCATCTGCTCTTTACACTTTTTGCCCTTCATTTTTTTCCATATATTTTCTTTCATCAATTTTCTTTATTTTTTCCAAAAAAATTTTTATTTTGATTTTTAAAATTTATAATTTAAATAAATTAATGGACTCATTGTCTAATAAGCAATTTTATGCAATTAAGTATATTTGTACGTTACATTTATATATAAAATAAACTGCAATTAAATTATATAATATCTGGATTTATTTTTAATATTTTGAATGAATTATATTATTAATAATATTTATTATCATAAATATATAATTTTAAAGCAACAATTTTTTGACAACCAATATAGCTGTGATATTTTTTCTCTTAAAAAAATATAATATGATGGTAAGATAAATAAATTTTACCCAAGATAATACCAGTGATATGATTGTATTTTTGGAAAAATATTAAAGTTGAAAATGAAATATATATTGAATTAATAGGAATTAATTTGTTCTACAAAACAACATATAAAAAATAAAATATTAAATTAATTCAAATAAATCTATTATATTAAAATGAATTTATAAATTATATAAGTGTTCGTGAGGCCATTTTTGGAACATTTTATAAATTTAACACATTTCCAAGAACAAATCCTGTAAAACAAACGTGGGTATCCAAATATTTTCAGACATCCTTGATAAATTTTGCTACGAAACAAACATGAGGTATCACTAGATGTCGGACATGTACATTCCCGAAAAACAAAAGGTCTCTTACAAGATTTTAGTGGGGTTCTACTAAAGAACATCGTAAAATACATTGGATGAAAAAAATTGTATATGCCTAAAGAGATGGAGGACTAAATTTTCGCAATTCCGAAGGCTGTAACTAAGTCTTTTTAGTAAGTGAGTGAGATCGGACATCTAAAATTCCGGGCATCTGAAATTCCAGGTAATCGCTAGATGTCGGACATGTACATTCCCGAAAAACAAACGGTCTCTTACAAGATTTTAGTGGGGTTCTACTAAAGAAACATTGTAAAATACATTGGATGAGATGAAAAAAATTGTATATGCCTCAAGAGATGGAGGACTAAATTATCGCAATTCCGAAGGCTTTAACTAAGTCTTTTTAGTAAGTGAGTGGAAATTAGACTAAATCCTTACTTCAATCTATAAATTTTGTAAAATTATTATTTTTCCAATATTATATAATTTATAATATATATTTTACATTTTTTAATTTTCATAAAAACTAAACGATTTTTTATCATTTTTAATATAATTCTCCATTTTAATATTTTAATTTTAAAATCTGAAAATGTTGAAAATATAAAATAGTTTTGAAAAAGTAAAAAATATATTCACTAATTCCAAATGGATCTGAAAACATGAAATTGCATGAAAAACATGCCATCTTTCTTTTTCTTTTTATTTTGTTTGACGAAGATGCCATTAATTTCTTGTAACCAAGAAATACGAGTGTCTTCCCAAAAGTATACAGTAGACAGCCCGTCTCAGTTCGTCAGCTTCTCAAGACTCCGATTCCAAATTCCTCTCCCCCTCTGTTGTGTGCCGTTGAAGGGTTTTTTTTTTTTCTTATTCAACTTTTGTGTTTGGTGTCAATTGTTTTGCCTATTGTTCGTTGACAATAATGCCGCGATTTTGAAAGTTGCGAATTTCGTTGATATTTTGTCATTTTTGGTGCAGAAATTGATGGGTGTGATCACTATTTCAAACCATTGCTCCAATTGCCTGGTTAAATTGAAGACGAGCCTTCCAGTATCTGAGGCATCGCGTCGACCCAATTGCCCAGTTTCAGGGAGAAGAAAGTGGGCTGTTGCTATGACATCTCAAGTTCCAGTGGAACATGTCAGTGAGAGTCAATTAAGATTGACTGGTGACTCGTTTATCCGACCCCACTTGAGAAAATTGTCTCCTTATCAGCCCATTCTCCCTTTTGAGGTACTGCATGTTAATCATTTCTCTAGCGCGTTCATTTGCATTATTATGTTCAAGTATGCCTAAAGTACTCTGATTTATAAGTGTTTTTAGAAAAAATTTTGCTCTTGACTTGAACTGCCTTATGAGAAACAGCTTGCAGAATGTTTTTGACCTAAATGATTGTTAGGGAAGTACTTTTGCAAGTGTGAACCAAACATCGAAGTGATTTGTCATTAATCACTTTCTATTAAAGTGCTTATATTCAAATTATTATTCTTATTGTTACTATTTTTGTTATAATTGCTTGTTTTAATAGCACTATCAAACACACGATTTGTGCTCCTCCTTCCCTTGTGGTTGCAGAGTACTAGTCAAAGGTCTATGTATGAATTAACATAAAATAGACGTCTAAGTAGAGGTTCTTTGTTTCCTCTTCATGGTTTGTGGAATTACATTGTGAGCTATTCTGTTGGTATAATGACTTAGTTGAAGTATAGTTACGTTGCCAGCTTTGAACTTGATTCTACCGATGTTAACTTCAATTTCTCTAAACTGGACAGTTTACTCCTGCAAAAGTGTGACTTTTTTTATACTACAACTGGTTGATATATTCGAAGGATTCAAAATGGTTCTACATATTTTTGTTGCCCGCTTGGAGTGTTCAACCTAGTCAAAGGTTGATGTTAACGAGATATAGACGTTAGTAGGTTCTTTGTTTTCTCTTAATGGTTTTCAGATCACATTGTGAACTAATCCATTAGTAAATTTTAATGACTTTCTGGAAGTACTGTAACTAGGTTCGACTCAATTGTACCAATAATAACTTGAATTTCTTTAGACTAGGGAGTTTTTACTTTCACAAAACTGGGGTTTGTTCTATTTTACAACTGGTTGACATATCATAAGCTTTCAAGATTGTTCTAAATTTTTGTGGGCTGTAGGTTTTGTCATCGCGGCTTGGAAGGAAACCTGAGGATATTATAAAATTAGATGCGAATGAAAATCCTTACGGTCCTCCCCCTGAGGCAAGTAATGTTCCTTGCCTAGTAGATAGTGTATACAAGAATCTTGCTTTACTTAATAATTATCAAATCTGTTTCATAAAAAAATCTGTCATGGGGAAGTTATCTTTCTTCATTGCGCTAATTAATTATTAATGTTTCATTTCTATTATGTCAGACTATAATATCGAGTTGTTCTTAGGTTCTTGAAGCGTTAGGAGCAATGAAATTCCCATATGTATATCCTGACCCCGAAAGCCGTCAATTGCGTGCTGCACTTGCCATAGATTCTGGCCTCGAATCTGATTACATTCTTGTGGGATGTGGTGCAGATGAGCTCATCGATTTGATAATGCGGTTGAAACTAAATCATCTATGCCTTTGTTTGTTAGTATTTAAATTTGATTTCTTTCTTTCCCATAATATTTTCTTTATTTTCTGAAATATTCTTGCAGATGTGTGTTGGACCCCGGTGATAAAATTGTAGACTGCCCTCCTACCTTCACGATGTATGAATTTGATGCTGCTGTTAATGGTGCTGTTGTCATTAAAGGTAGTTATTTACTTATTTATCATATATTATTTTCATTTCTTCCCTTTGAGGAGTAATCTCTAATCTTAAAAAAGTCACTGTATTTGCGCCTTAACGGTCTGTCATTTGAATCTACTTACCTACATATATGTTGCTTTCCTCACATACAGTTCTTGCAATATATTTAACCTATATGGTACTCTGCAGTTCCAAGAAAGCCAGATTTTTCCTTGAATGTGGATCTCATCAAAGATATTGTTGATAAGGAAAAACCAAAGTGCATTTTCCTCACATCTCCTAATAACCCAGATGGGAGGTAGTTCTTTGTCTGCATCCTTATCTGTGATCTTGCACACGTTTTTACCCAACTATTTATACACAAATGCTCTACATGATTGGGCACGTCATACCTGCTCATATGTAGAATGCTTGTGTTCTTGAGTCGAAAGCTATTCTTTTAGATATATATAGGAGCTCGATTATGCTCCACAGTAACCTTCATGGACTTGGGGTTCTCTCTAATCCTCTAAAATAATTCAGAAAATTACTGATGCAGTGAAATACACTGAAAAATAGAGCATTTTGCTCCATCCCAGATCACCTTTTTTTTTTAAATCTTTACAAAATTCTAGCTGTAGAGGATATGAGGATTTTATAGGGAGGTTTACCTCTCTTTGGCGGGTGTCGATGTCTAGAGAGTTTTGTAATTATCTCTTACTTTCCTTTAATTGTTAGGCATGTGATGTGATGTTTTTTAGTATGGCTCTGTTCTTGTTGGGCTGTTTTTCTCCATATTCCTGCCATATATTCTTTCATTTGCTCTATGAAAGATTGATTTTTTCATTAAGAAAACCAAACTATTTTGCTTAACTCTTGAACATGTTGAACTTTCTATCCTGAGTCGTATGTTTTCCAACCCCTTCTTCTAAGACTTCGTTTTTACTTACATGTTCACAGTATAATTAGTGATGAAGTTCTCTTGAAAATCCTTGAGCTGCCCATACTGGTTGTTCTAGATGAGGCCTATATTGAGTTTTCTTCAGTTTCATCGAAGATGCAGTGGGTGAAGAAATATGACAACTTGATTGTTCTTCGAACATTTAGCAAAAGAGCAGGTCTATCTATATCTTCCTCATCTTTTCAACTATTATACTTTTGAAGGACGTTTACATGTTTAACTAATATGCTACTTCCTGTCCAAAAAAAAAAAAAGAAAAAAGAAAACTATATACTACGATTACTCCCATTTTATTTGATGACCCTTGGTTTTATCGAAGTGACGAGATTTGGTGTCATATCTAGTAGGTTTGCCATAACATGTATATATTTTGTTAATTTGATTTAAGAAACAAAAAGTCCTAGAACACTTTATTTGGTACATTTCCTAGTATATGCAGATTCAAAAATTTTGTTTGGACATGGCCAATATTTTATTTGTTTATAATCATATAACATCATCATTCAAATGAGATGGTGGGGGATATCTGAGTCCTGCAAGCATCAGCATAATTTCTTATGAAAAACACCATATCATCATGCAAAACTAGGAAAAATGTGTAAAATCCCTACCTTCGATTACAAAATAGTCTCGTGTTTTGTTAATCTCGGTTTCTTTTTCTTGATGTTGATGGAACTTTTATCATATGTTTGCTATCAAATTGTAGATGTTAAGCATATTTTATTTTATCTGTAACTAAGCATTGACTGTTGTTATAGACTTCAATGTGATAGGAATGCCCTTTCCCATTAGGTAATTAGGGATATTAGTAGATTAATAAGTGCATATTAGTTATTAGCCAAGTTATTGGTGATTGATAAAGGGGGCAAGAGGAGATGAAGGTAGGTAATTGTTAGTGTGGTTCAGACTAGAATGATCTCAAGAGGGGAGGGTTTAAGTACCTCAAATTATTTGATAGTTATTGTAGTTCTATTTTTTATATTTTAATATTATTCTAGTTGTTTGGGCTTTATCACAGTGATAAACATGTACCAAAGAAAGAAAGCAGAGGGGAGAGGATTTAGGGGATTCAGATTATTCCTATAAGTGGGTCCCAACTTTGTTAATGGGGCATGTAGGAATTATGTGAGTATGTATGTTCGTGTATAGCTAGTAGGGAGGTTTCTTTTGGTTATCTTTTGGCTTAGGAGAGACGGGAGCTCTCGAATTCACCGTAGTTTGTTCCTCTCTTGATATCAATACGAATTGGTTTCTATCAACATTGTAGCCACTATTTTTGTTGCAAGTTTGCGGCTATGCTCTTCTTACTGATGAAGATTTGATTCGTTTTTTTTTTCCAACTTATATTTTGAATGTTTTTTTTTATGAGAAACAATTTCATTGATATTATGAAATTACCAACAAAAATAAAAACGAGGAAACCCGGATCCAAGGGAGTTACAAAAAAAACTTCTCCAATTGGATGAGTGGAGAAAAGCTATAGTAGTGGAAAAGTGGAGAATAGTTTTCTGCAATTGTATCCTTGGCGACTTATTAACAATAGATTTACTATTCTTGCAGGCTTAGCTGGACTTCGTGTGGGATATGGAGCATTTCCTTTGAGCATTATTGAATATCTTTGGCGAGCAAAGCAACCATATAATGTGTCTGTTGCTGCTGAAGTTGCTGCTTGTGCAGCATTGCAGAACCCATCCTACTTAGAGGTTAACTTTCGAGATCAACACTGGTTGGCTGGATTTTATAGCTTCAATGGTGAACTATTTCCATGCTTGATCCATTTCTAATATGAGCTAGCTATGTATCCTGCAGAGGGTAAAAAACGCTTTGGTACAAGAACGCGAGAGGCTTTACAATCTTCTAAAGGACGTGCCGTTCTTGACTCCGTATCCTAGTCACTCTAATTTCATTCTTTGTGAGGTAACGTCGGGAAAAGATGCGAAGAAATTGAAGGTAAATTACTTTCTTCCTGTGTATAATATAATTAATATGTTTTCCAACATTTAAAATTTATATCTATGTAGCCAAATGATGTAAAATCCTGACAACGTGCACCTTGAGAAGAATTGAAAAATTAGCCTTCGGTTAGTTAGAACTAAACCAAACATAATATGATATAATCATAGATTAATAATAATTAAAAAGTTACAAAAGTTAGTTATTATATAATAAATAAATAATTCTAACAATAATATTTACTGTATATACATGTATAAAATCAGTTTAGTTATAATAAAGTCGATATGGTTGATTGAATTGAACTTATTCAATTTAGTCCGGTTCAATGATTTGGTTTAGTTTCTTAACCCATTGTAGGACATTTTTCTGCTTGCTGACTTTTGTTCTGATTTCTATTTGCCCTCTTAAGTCTCGTTCTGACACAAATAGTCACCATGATATGCCTAACTAAGTGTCTGGGAGCGTATTCTCCTTTTTACTCCTACGATAGATGTTAACCAGCGGTGGCCTATAGAAAGAAAGGTTGGACGTATGCCATGGAGTGATTTTGCAGTTGAGAATAGTTTTGTCCTTCACTGATTTCCTGATTTATACCGTTGGTAAAGGATTTTAAAAGATTAATCTTCATGCCTCGTATTCCCTGAGAGAGGCCGGGGATATTATTTAGGCTCTCTTTGTTATCTTCCTATGAAAATGAGGTGTATCATTGCCAACTCGAAGATGATTTATGGAAATTGGGAAAACTTGTTAGTACAGAAACCTTTTATAAGGCAGCTGTAAGAAGTTTCCTAGTAAAGACGACGAGAGTATTAGCTACTCAAAGAAAAAGGAAATCGGAGAGAGGATCACCTTGCCTTCATTATTTGAGTGGCTTTGAAGTGTCCACAAGGTTTGGAATGATTTCCCAAACAGATTTCTCATTGCTTTCTTCGAGCCACTTGTTCTTACTAATTAGCCTTCATTTTTTTGTTGAAAATGATTTCGTCAAGGTTAGCTCTTACCTGTGTGTGTTTCTTGGGGAACACGGTACGTTGCATCAAGTGTTGTAATGGAAAATTTGTATTTTGTAGTATTGTTTCACTGAGAAGATGGATTGCTAATTTTTTTGTTGAAGCCTGTGACCTGACTGCAAAAATTTAAATGTAGGAGGACCTGGCAAAAATGGGGGTGATGATTCGTCACTACGACAAGAAAGAATTGAAAGGCTATGTCCGTGTGACTGCTGGCAAACCCGAACATACCGATACTTTGATGGACTGCCTTCGATGCCTATCGTAGTCAGTCAATCAGTCCCATATATTGGGAAGTTTTAGCATCCAAAGGATTTGAGGTTCACCTCTCATATCACTTTGTTGTAAAACATGACATTCATATTGCTTCTTCCTTTTGGAGAACTCAAGAATCAGTTATGAGGAAAGGCAGAGTAGGACATTGGCTCTTGGGATTTTGCTAAACCAGAAAACAATTGTTTGCTCATTTTGTTTCTTTTTTTTTTTTAACTAAATTTGAAAATGTTCATAACCAAGATTTGTTTTGAGTGCAAGAGGTCAAGTAATTTTAAGTAGACATTATATTTAATTTTTAGTTGTTTTGAAAGTGAAACTGTAAGTTAGTCTTTCAATTTGTAGTGTTAGTGTCTATTTAGTTTATATTTTAATTATATATTTTTAAAATGTTTCAATATATTTTTTTCATTCTATTATTGGTTAAAAAATACATCTGGTTTCTGTATTCACTAAAGTAATAATTTAATCCCTGAACTTGAGTTTGTAACGATTTAGTCTCTGTATTTTTTTTAAAATAACAATTTAGTTCCTAAACTTTAACTTGTAACGAATTAATTCTGTAGTTTAAAATGTGTAACAATTTAATCCCYGTCGTAAAAAAGTTTATTAAAATTAAACGTCAAATTTTATCATATAACAATTTAATCAATTTAATTCATAAACATATTTGGTTCCTCTTTAGTTTATCAATCTATACATACAAGAAACTTAATAAAAAAAAATTCAKATAATGATTAAATTGATACCAACTTTAAAATACAATAACTACATTGTTACTAAAATTGTTACTAAAAGTGTTTTTTAATCTCAAATAATGAATTATATTTTAAAATATTTATTAATATTAATTAATAACAATAAAGTAAAATATAAATGAATTACAAGTTTTAGGTGAGTTCTATTTTATTTCATTTAAACAATTGAAGTAAATATGGGCTGCCATCATACCAAATAAACTTATGATTATTTACATTTTTGGATTTTCAGCTTTAATATAGAAATTTGTAATTTTAGAATCCATATTTTTTACAARTATCGAAACTTATGATTATTTACATTTTTAGATTTTCAGCTCCAAATAATGATTTTTGTCTCCAAAATACTCGTAATTAATATYCTCCAGTTACATTTATTAAAATTTTAAAATGTATTCTTTCCTAATGAATTATTAGTCATTAAAGGGAAAAAATTACATTTAATAATGAATTATTATATTTTTCTAGGGGCGTTTGATAACTATTTCGTTTTTAGTTTTTGGTTTTTAACAGGGTTCTTTAATAACCGATTTAATTTTTCTTTTTTTGGATCTTTCAAAATCATTTTGAAATTCTATGTAAATTTCAAAAACAAAATTAAAAAAATAATTTTCAAAAGTAGGTTTATGTCTTTCACAATCYGATTTTTTCTGGTAATTCTCAACTTTTCTTTTATATTTATCTCTAAAAAAATTATCCCTCGTTCTAAAAATAAAATTTTCATATTTTGAATATTTATTATTATTTGTCTCTCTCTCCAAATTTTTCATCTCTATTAGTTTTTAGTTTTATTTTTTTTTCTAACGGATCAGTTTCATTTCTCTCTCTAAAAATTTAATATTTTTTGAACTTTTTTCTCTCTAAAATTTCATTTTTTATAACTTTTCTTTCTTTTCATAATCTATTTTTTCGTCTGAAAATTATATCTTCTTTTCTCGTTAAATTCTGTAACTTGTATTTATCTCTRTATTTATTTATTTTATCTAAAAATTATATTTTGAATCTTGTTTTTATCTCTAAAATTTTTTCCACTATAATTTTTCTTTTTCTTTCTAATTTCGTTTTTTTGTTTTTGCTTAAATATATCTTTTCCTCTCGACTTTACTTTTTTTTCATCTAAAATTTTTTTGTCTTTAATAAAATCGTTTTATTTATCTCTATAAAATTTATCTTCCTAAAGTTTATTTACATTTCTCTAAACCTGTACTTTCATATCTCTACATTAGGAATGASAAAAATTTTCACAGGGTCGGGTCCGAAAAACAGGAAATGCATGTCCCGACCCTGTTCCCAATTCCATTTTTTAAATAAATAATATATATTTATTACGCTTTTTTTATTCTAAAAATAATTAAAAACAATTATAAAACCGATAATTTTTCTCGAGAACATCTCTTAGACCGAAGAACGAGGTGGAGACGGAGATTAAAAATTTTCACAAGCACAAGAACGGGGTAGAGCATCCTCACCCACACCCACACCATTGTCATCTCTATTCTACATAGAATTTTCTCTCTTTAATATTTAYTTTCAATTTTCTAACTTTTTAATAACAGAAAACTAAAAATGGTTACCAAACTTGGTTTTCTATTTTTAAAAAATAAAAAACAAAAAATGGTTATCAAGTTTTTATTTTTTAAAAATAAAAAAACCAAAAATCAGAAACTAAAAACAGAAAAACCAAAAACCAAAAACAGAAATGGTTATCAAACACGCCTAATAAATCAAAAATGTTTCAAAAGTAGCTATGCTATATTTTGGATTCTACCATATTTGCATTATTATCATTTACCCTTTTTGTTTCAATTGTGTTGCAATATTTTAATTTTTATTTTCGGTAGCACGGTGCAATATCTCAACGTTTATTTCTTCAACTCTCTGTATTTCCAGCGACTCACTATTTTTCCGACGCCTCACTGCAATTCTCTAACATTCTTCATCATTTCTAACGGCTTAGTTTATTTCGGACAGGTACAATTTTATATTTCTTGCAGCTTTTCCTTCGCATTTAATATTCTTATGTAATTAATTTCTTGATTTTGGCCGCCTTGATTAATCACATTTTTTTTTTTTAGTTTCAACAAATGTGTATTATTATATATACCAATCTCAATTGTAGTTTATATGATATATATCATATTGTATACAATACTTCTAAATATTATTATTCGATGGTTGAAAATGATCATTCAATATACACCTAAAATAATATCCCTAACAATATATTATATTTCCTCATTATTATGTACTAGAATCATCATAATTGTTCCAAAATACATACTTTTAAAAAAAAAGTGAATAAGTTATTCTTGCTATAAAACCTCGTCATATAGGTTTGAGAAGATTATATTATATATACTATAATTCTCATTCAATATATGTCCTATTAAACATTACCATCATTTTGTTTCGTAACTCATGATATGCAGTATATACCTGAAATATATCATATTAATAACTTCAAATCATTTATTTATAACTAGGTAAGTTGTCTAATATATTATTTAATATTACAATGTATATACAACATATACCTAAAATATATTCCATATTATTAACTTCGAATTATTCATAACAATATAAGTTGTCCACAAAACATATAGTGTATTCATTACAAATTATATGCAGCATACACACTCAAAATGTAATTCATGTCGGTAACTTCAAATCATTCATTACACTATATGCATGGAGTCACCTACCATTATGAAGAATGCTAGCAAAATGCAGTGAGACTAGAAAAGYAGGGAGATGCCAGAATAACAGCTAGATGTTGACATAAAATTTAGCCATAAAAAATAGGGGTGTTCATAAGTTGGGTTGAGGTAGTTTTTACACCCAATCCAATTGTTTGAGGTATAAATTTAGTCAACTCAAACAACCCTTGTGAAATAGTGAATCCAACTCAAACCAAAGATGAAATATTTGGGTTTGATTGGTTCAGGTTATTCGAGTCACTCATTCAAAATATTGTATAACAAACAAACTTAATATTAAACATTTATTAACATATTTTCTAACAGTTAATCAAGATCAGTAATTACATGTTTCTTTATATGGTAAAAAATTACGCTAACAAGACTTAAAAAGTTGTTAGATAATAAATAATCCATAAAGAATTATTGAATGAAGTAAAATTAAAATAAATATATCTCTATACAATTTATGGAAAGTAAAAGAAATAATTTTAAGAATAATAATAAGTTTCAATAACACCTATGTGAGAGTAGAATTGAGTCGGTTCTAAGAGAACTTTTCAAATTAATGACTTATGTTCTCTAAAACTCTCATGAATTCAGGATCTTGTCCRGGACCAAAATGGATACAACCGTATAGAACTCAAAGATATAAGATACGTTGTGTGATATTTGTTGTCTTAATTTATCATGAGAAGGATAGTTCCAGAGCTAGTTATCACTATTTCTTTGGTAAATTCAATAAATATTCACTAAGGAAGGTTCAAGTCCAAAAGACACCTCTCCTGATGCATAACTTATCTGTTTGCTCTCAAAGTCTTGGTCGTGTTTTGTCTGTCTCACTTTCTTTCATGTAGGGGATTGTTGGATGTTTAATATGTGAAAGAAAGTGAGAAAACCGTGAGTATACAAATTTAACATCCGGAAATTAAATTTGTGTATTAAGAATTTGAAACTTATTTTATATCTGTAACAAATTCATTATTTATTTCACAAGTTTTTTGTTTCAATTTTGTGTTATGTAACTTTATTTTGTTAAAGTTACATGTTGTTAAAGTTGAAGTTATACTTCAAATGAAAAGTTTTTCTTCATGTTGTTAAAGTTGAACTTAATTCATGTGTGAGGAGTTCATGTTTACACAACTATATATAGTTGTGATTTTCTTCATTTTGAAATATACAAGTATACCACAATTGGGTATTCTCCTCCTCTCTCAAGAATTCTCTCTTCTTTTGAGTTGTTCTTCTGGTTTATGTTGAGAGCAAGTATCTAAGAGTTCTGCCAGATTTGAGTAGTTCGAGGTTGCAGTTCTATCGGGTTAGTCGTTGTATCCTGCTGAGACGATCGCTGTAGTATGCTAGCAACTTGTGCAGAGAGAATAATTGTCTTCAAGTCAGTATTATTGAAGCATGTCTCGACTATTTTTATCAAGTTTAGGTGTTCATCAAGTTGTTCAAATTTATATTGTTTGTAGCCAGTTACGTTGTAATCTGTTTATCAGTATTACACAGTTTATATATACAACGTATATTTACCAACAATCTAAAGACAATTAACATGGCTGCAAACACTTCCACCAATGCTCCTGCGATGATGGGATTGACCATTGTCAAATCACATGCTGAAAAACCAGAGAAGTTTAAGGGAGAAAACTTTAAAAGATGGCAACAAAAGATGATCTTCTACCTCACCACCCTAAATCTTGCTCACACCGTAAAGGAGGTATGCCCTACTATTCCCCTAGAAGCAATCACTCATAAAACTGAAGTTGTCAAGCAAGCGTGGTTGCATACAAACTTTATGTGCTGCAACTACATTCTAAGTTGCATGGATGACACATTGTATAATGTCTACTGCAATGCCTTTAATACTTCAAGGCGATTGTGGGATGCATTAGACAAGAAGTATAAGCTGAAAGAATTGCAAATTATCATTAGTGATTTGCAAAGTGAAGGATTTGTTATTAATGAACCATTCCAAGTTGCTGGTGTGATTGAAAAGTTGCCTTCTGCTTGGAGAGAATTCAAATGTTATCTCAAACACAAGYGAAAAGAGTTGTCCATGTAGAATCTTACTGTGAAACTCTGCATTGAARAGGACAACAAAAAGGRAGACAAAGAGTCACGTAAAGTTGAAGCTAATGCCCATATTGCTAAAGCTTCAAGGCATCATCCCAAGAAGAATTAATTCCAGACAAAGAATGTGAATCTTAGGCTAAGGAATGACGCTAACAAGCGCATTTGTGGGATCTGCTGGGTTTGTGGTAAGAGTTGTCATATTATCTGCAAACTGTAGACACAATAAGAGACCAAGACCAAGCTTTAACAACCGGGCCAATATTGTGGAAGATGACAACCTAATAGTTGTCATCTCTGAGGTAAATATGGTCTCTGACACCAAAAGCTGGTGGATTGATASTGCTGCTACTAGGTACGTTTGTGGGGACATATCATTGTTCACCACTTATGAGAAGCTAGATGATAGTGATAAATTGTACATGAGAAACCCTTCAATAACCTCAGTGGAAAGCAGAGGAAAAGTCCTTTGAAATGGACTTTTGGAAAGATACTTACCCTCACTGATGTGTGACATGTGTCAGAGATTCGAAAGAATCTTGTGTCAGGAACCCTACTAAACAAAAATGGGTTTAAGCTTGTATTTGAGTCAGATAAGTTTATTCTGACCAAGGGGGGTATGTATGTGGGAAAGAGCTATCTTAATGATGGCATGTTCAAATTGAATGTACTGGCACGAGTGCCCAAGAATAATAATAATAATAATAACAACTTTTCTGCTTATATTGTTGAGTTGTGTGATGTATAACATTCTAGGTTGGGGCACGTCAATTATCATTCTTTCAAATAATGGTAAGTTTAGGACTATTACCTAATTTTAACATTGATAATTTTAAGGACCGTTTCAAAGTGAAAAACAAAAAAAAAGGAAAAAAATTGGAATTTTAGTTGGAAGCGCATTTTGGTAATTTCGCAAGAAAAAAAAAGAAAAAAAGAAATGAAAGAAATGAAAGTTTTTTTTAGAAAGGGACGTGTGTGTGTGTTCTTGATTAATGAAGGTGGGTGATAGGTGTTTTAAAAAGAAAAGAAAAGGAGGGGAAGGAAAAGAATAAATAAAAAGAAAGAAAGAGAAAGCATAAGAACGGAAAAAGGAAAGAAAAGAAAGAAGTGTGAAGAAAAGAGAGAGACAACGTAGAAGAAGAAGAATGAACAGGGAAGAGAAAGAAATCGAAGGTGGTGTACGGCTAAGGAGGAAGGAAGAGTTTTTTTTAAACCGGTTGGAGTTTTGAAGCTTGTTTTTTGGTAAGTTTCAATGTCTTAAACCATGATATTCTCGAAAATAGACTCCTTTCATTTGTGGGTTTTGTGAAGGACAAGTTATTTGAGGTTAAAATTGTGGTTYTTGGTTGAAGAAAAAGAAAGAAAAACAGAGAAAGAGGATGGAAGAAAGGAAGAAAATCCGTGGGTTTTGGAGAATAAAGAAGAATAAGAAAATCCGTGGGTTTTGGGGAGAGAAAGAAATTTTTGAATAGAATTTAATTGAGAAAAGTAAAAAATGAATGAGTAAAAGAAAGGGGAAATCACCTGAGAAGGTGAAAGGAAAGAGAAATTCAATGGGTTTTGGTGGGACCCACCTGTAAATGGTATGAGAGAGAAAAATGGTGGGTTGTTAATGAAGAGGGAGAATGAGTTATAAAATTGGATTTATGTGGATTAATTTGGAAGATAATGTAATTTCAATTGGAAACAAAAATATGTTGAAGTTAAATTGGATTAAAGCATGAATTAATTTGGTATTGAATCGATATTTCAGGTCGAGYAGAAATTGGACCGGAGGACGACCAAGTTTGAAGGATTAGTGAGTGGTTATTTTATTAAATGGTTTTAGATACCTATTGATATAGAATTTATGAGAAATTATATATTATGTATGATTTAACATTTCTGCTAAGAATAAAAGAAAATGTGTTTGTTCGAGAATTTAGAAATGTTTTTGAGAATTTAGAAATGTTTTATGATTTAGAGAAATATTTGAAGAAAGATATGAAATGTTATTTAGAAAGAGATTTCAAAAAATGATTTTAGAATTTCATGAAATGTTCTTAGAAAGAAAGATTTTAGAAATGATTTGAGAAAAAAAGAAAAGTTCTTAGAAAGAAGGAAAGAAGAATTTTAGAACAGTTTATGAGATTGAGAAAGAAGTTTTCAAACCACCATGTTATTGTATCCAGGTGATTACCCGTATGCTATGTGAATGTGTTTCTATAGTATACCCAGAAATAGAAGGTCTTTGGGACCATTTTACTCCACGTGTTGAGAGAATTATTCTACTATGCATATTGAGATTACTCTATGCTAGTGGACCAGAATTATTCTGCTGTGCGTATTGAGATTACTCTACGCTAGTAGACCAGAATAGAATATGGATACATGTGTGGTGTTGAGTTTTATCGATYTGTTTTATGTTTGAAAGAAATAATGTTTTATATGTTTAGAATGTGTTTTAGAGCATGTTGAGAAGTTGGCATAACTAGGTCGYAGGGGACGCAGGGGAATGCCGGGGCGATAAGGGCCAAATCCGGATTCCGAATCCTAGACTTGGGAGCGTTGTCTTTTCGGTTTGCCTGTAAAGAAATTGTTGTTACAAGTTTGATTTTGAGAAGTTTACTAAGTTTTATGAAATGTATAACGTTGCTCTAGTTTTACTCGAATTTTATGGAATTTTAATGAGAATGATTATTACTTCAGTTTTATGATGTTTGTTGTAAGAGCTGAATTTTCAGTTGTTTAGGAAAGGAAGTTGACGACAATATTTTCTTATTAACTTACCACTCACTGAGCTTCTCAGCTCACTGTTTATGTTTTGTTTTCCCCCCAGGCTGTACCTGAGTATCTGAGTTTCTGAGTTTCAAGAAGAATTTAGTTCAGCTTCTGCCACCCCGAGTTGTTCAAGAGTTGTATATCTCTTTGTATGTAGTTTAGTTGGTTTGTAAGAAATTTTATCTACATTYTGTTGATAGGAAAAGAATGTATAGAATGGATGTAAGAATGGTTGTTTGGTTAAGATTAATATTTTATTGTACATCCATTCAGAGTTGTTAGTCAAAGTTCAGGTCAAAGGAAAGAAAGAAGTTGACCACTGACTTCGTAGTTAGTCGAGGTCTGTGGTCG
>NW_019104491.1:4939028-4959081 GCF_001995035.1 Momordica charantia
TTTCCTCTTCTTGTTAATCTTCTTTTATTGGTTGCATAATTGTTCATTACTTTAAATTTATTTTTAATTTTCAAAAAGTGGTAAGCAACCCTATTTACCCCCCTCTAGTGTTGTCATTCGATCCTACAATAGCAGCTTTACGAAATTTGTAAATATACCAAATTTATGTAAAAACTGCATTTTTAAATGGAGACTTAGATGAAGAAATATATATGGAACAACCTGAAGGTTTATTGTAAAAGGACTTGAAAATAAAGCTTGTAAACTTGTCAAGTCTCTTTATGGGTTCAAATGAAACAAGCACCCAAACAATGACATGAGAAGTTTGATCACACTATGTTATCTAATGGATTTAAGATAAATTAATAAGTGTGACAAATGTGTCTATGTTAAAACCATAGATCAAGATTGCGTCATTGTTTATTTATATGTGTATGATATGTTGATAATAGACACAACTAGCAGTGTTATTGATTCCAGTAAAAGGATGTTGAATTCTAACTTTGATATGAAAGACCTTGGTCTGATGTTATCCTTGGAATCAAAATAATAAGAAATCCAAGTGGATATATACTTTCTCTGTTATGGGTAGCTTCTGAATAGGCCACGTATTCGCCCCTCCGTAGGCGTAGGTCCACTAAGAACCGATTCTCAGTGGGGATGTTGTCAAGCAGAAGGCGTGTCTGCTCACGACGGGACAAACACCACAAACAGTTACGTCCCTACATACCCACAGTTGGCAGTGCGTGCTATCGGCACGATGGCCGCATCCAACGGCCCTAGGCGACATGCTCAGGCAACGCAAGCAGCGGGGCTACTCTGCACTGTCAGGGATGCACCCCTCTCTATCRTACCGTACCGCGTGCGACGCCCCTGCCACCTCCAACTGTCGTCCTTCTTGGTCGGCCCTTCAAGGCTATAGAAGGAAGGGTGATCCTCCACACCAAGTAGGTGAAAAATCTGTCACTAAACTCTCTAGTGTCTAATTCCTATCTTTTACTCTGATTACTAACTTGAGCTTCGGAGTATATTAGGTGGGACACCGCACTGGCATAGTTCTGTGGTTTCAGGCCCCGTGGATTCATCTCCGAACTGCTCGTCCAGAGATCACGTTGCCCTCAACCAAAATTCGTCGTCAACATTCTCAATCTCATTACATAGAGAAAGTATTAAGAAAATTTAGTCATTTTGAGAGTAAGCTAGTAGTTACTACATTTGATCCAAATTATAATAAAATCTCCCCTCCTTTTTACTAAACCATGGGGAGCCCCGAGTAGTTTACCGGGCAAATCGGATCTGCCGTAGACACCCGAGAGACCTCCACAAGGCAGACTCAAAGAGTAAGAGGACAACAAGCAAAGAGTGTTGCTTTCATTTCTTTATTGAGATTGAAATAAAGTTCTTTAAAAAGCGGTATGTATAATGCACGCAGGCCAAGTCAAGAAAAGGACTTCCTTACTTTATTTTGAATAATAGTCAACATGATGGTCCGGCAAAATCGAGGATCTACGTGACCAAATTTTCCTGTTCATAAGAGGATCTCTCTCCGGGGAATAATAAAGAAAAGGTGTCTAAAAAAGGAAGCAGAGGTTCTTCACTTCACGTGACATAGCTACGCTCAGGTTTCACTAACTTCGCGTCGGGTTCAAGTGTTCGATACATCTACACAAGGAACCAATAAATTATCCCGTGTAGGCAGCCGATCAAGCCAAAGCCGCCACACAAACATAATATATTTTTTAGTTGGACCAATTTTAGCACTGTGTTAGTTGATTAGTGTTTGGTATTTTAATTTTAAATAAAAGATTATAGTGTTTTGTAAATTAAATACTAGATTATTGTCGTTTAGTACTAGTAGGTCTATTATAAAAATTTGGTCAATTTATTGATAATAATTTGTAAAAAGAAAAAAATTAAAGATAAATAAATAAAAAATTTATATGACTTGAATTTAAATTTAAATTTAACTTTACTCCAAATTATGTGTTGAAAATTAGGAGAATTAATAGATAACAAATTCAGTGAGTATATACCTTAAAATATCATTTAGATGATGATTTTGGCAAAATCAATTATCTCATCTCCTCCACACATTTTTAATAGTGATTTTAAATGGATTTATTCGCAATCAATTTGAGCATTTAAAATTCTCTCATAATCACTTTAATTGTTCTCAAAATCAGCCTGAATAGTAAAAGTATTAATTCCTTAACCATTCATTAATTGAGAATTAATAACACATTTTGAATAAAAATTATTACTCAAAAAAAAAACAAAATAATATTCATTCAATAAGTTCAAATGAACCAACTCATAAAATCATCAAATTCAACTTATCCAAACCTACATATTATTTCCGACCAAAAAATTATCCAGACCTACAAATAGGTTTGTACTACAAAAAAATAATAAAAATAAAAACCTGTAGCCATATTCCCTAAAACAGAGCATGAAAGAAGTGGAATATTGATAAAAGTGGAGATAGTGATAACAAAATATTATTTGCTGATGAAACATAAAACTGTAGCAATGCAATGCCATTATAAAGTTGGGAGTTCACTACGTTTCAGCATAGCCTACGTTCAAAATCCATAAAGTCTGTCCAGAAAACAAAAAAAAAAGGGCTTTTTCTTTCTTTATATTAACGAAGGTTGGAACCTTGTGGTGCTGCTGCTGCTTTAGGCCATAGCATATTTTTGGGTCCAAGATCGGGCATTATTTTCATACTTGGCTCGGTCATTTTTGTACATGTGAGCTATCTCTGGCACCAGAGGATCGTCTGGGTTCGGGTCTGTCAGTAGCGAGCATATCGACAACAACACCTGCACAACCATCACCAAATATCGATGTCAATGGTGATGTCAACATCTCTCTTTCACAAATATATCCATGGATATATATTCATAACTAATAGGTTATGTATTTGGGTTTTTGGTTTTCTGGTTTTTGTTATATGATTAGACCCCAACTAAAATAGAATTATATGCAGGACATTTCAAGAGATCATCGATTAAATTAGACTATTCTAATACCTAAACTGGGGTACGGAAACTATTTTAGTTATTCTCATTAACTTTTAAAAAATCATTAAACAAAAACCGAATATAGACATACGTCTTTTGTCTATTTAACCGATTACAAGATGCCAAATGTTAGAAGCTGCAAGGTGTTGGATTTTTGTATGATAATTAATAGCTTAGAGGCATGGCACTTCAATTTGGGTAATGTGTCCGAGAGTTGGACACTCAGATATTCCAGCAATAGATGTTTGTCACCACAAGTTATACAAAGTGAATATGAATTCGACACTTGTTAGATACGTATCAAACACTTTTTCACTTTTTAGGCATAAGAAATAGACAAATGGTAATATTGGACAAAGTAATAATTTTTTAAAGTAAAATACATCAAAATCATTTTTCAGCAAAGATTTAACAAGTTAACATTGGGATGATAGTACCTTGGAAACAGTAAGAGCAGGGCTCCATTGCTCTTTCAAAATGTCGAGGCAGATACTTCCGTTGTTATTGATGTTAGGGTGATAAACTTTGGTCTTAAACGAAACCTGCTCCAATTCAAACACACAATATCATTTGTCTTTAATTAATATCATCTGTGCATTTCTTTCTATGACTTGATGTCAATTGCTTTTGCAAGACTACACAAGGAAAGAAAATTCAAAATGGCAGAAAGGGGTAGCAACTAGTAAACCAGAACAATGACTGATGCAAGAAGACTGAACCAAGTAGATAAAGTATGAAAAGCAAAATTACTCAACATAAAATGACTAACCAACTCCTTAGTCCCTTATCATAATATGCAGGAATATAACCATCCTTGGGCTAGTAGCATGGGGCATGTTAAAAAAAAAAAAAAAGGACTTTAGGAGAAACGGATCGGCTGAACCTATGATGACCACCCACCTAGGATATTTGAGTCCTATGAATTTTCAAATAACTAAAGGTTGTTGGTGTGCGTAGGCTAACCCAAACACTCACAAATAACGAAAAGAAATAATAATAATATGCAAGAATATGTTTCAAAGTACTAAAAGGAAAAGAAAAATATTTTCCATCCAATTAGAAGCGATGTTCAGACTTCAATTTATTCTCAAACCTTAGTGTCACAAACATGTTTGTTTCTGGCAACTATCAGTATAACTAGAATAAAAAAATATTTGCAACTTGGTTCTTTGATGCAATAAAACCAAGAGATGCTGCACAGAATGTCATGAACAGGTTCCCATGGAGAAATACAATAAATTCAATAACAAATACTATAATACAATCTTGGAGGAAAGAAAACAGAAGCAGACTGAGTAGTTTGATACCTTTGGTGGTTTGAATGGATAATCTGGTGGAAAGTGAATGTTAACTGAAAATACACCTCCAGCATAAGGGCTGTCTGCTGGACCAATAATTGTTGCATTCCAGTGAAACATGTCTTGACCAACAGGACCTGTAAATAATGTTATTATCAAACGAAAACGTTCACTAGAGAAAGATGAGAATTAAGTGACTCAGGAGTTCTGGAGCTAGACGAGCCAAGACTCTGTTATTCTCGGACATCAATTTCCCAAGAAACTTCATCTATAAAATCAAAATCCCATATTACCATATCCTTGAGAGCAGAATCTCACATCACCTCCTAATATCAGAACCATGTACAAATCCAAAAATAATATTAAGGGCATGGCATAGATCCACAAAACTGGCCAAAACTATTTACCAAACATAGACGGAGCCATTATCCATATATATATTTCCATTGCAAATAATCCATCACGCCCCAATATGAAAGCCAGGTTATGCAACAAATGAACTTCCAGCACAATACCGACAAGCATATGTAAAAAAAACAACAAAAAGTTCCAAAATAACTAATCATAGCGATAGATGAAAGGCAAGTCTGTACAACAAGTTACACTGTGTGCGAAATTAGGAAGATTGGGTGATCAGTACAAACCAGCACTGCAAGAAACTGGCGGGTCCTTTTGCAGGTCTTTCAACTCCTTGGCAATACGTTTGGAAGCCATCACACCTTGTAGAGCAAAGTAGAGGCTTTGACAGCTGAACCAGATATGTTTTACGCACAAAAAACAGCATATGCTAATAGTTAAAATATGACAAAGAGAAAAGGCCAAGCAAAAGCATTGGTAAGGAAAAGCTACACATGTTCACTAACTGGAACCATTAACTTGTCCTTTGTACTTAAAGGATCATTTCAGCATCATTATTGATCCCCAAGACAGCTTGACAATTAGAAAATTGAGGCTAAAATATGCATAAATTTCAACCAAAAAATGACAGTCTCAGAAAAGGGTGATGGTTCAGTGAAGTCAAGTCTATTAGGGGCCCCCAGAGGATCCTGGTCGGCTACCGGGACATTACTAATACCTCAACCGCAGTTCCAGGCCATCCAATCTCCGTCATTCCACAATATAGAAATATACTTTATGATATCCCTATTCTCTACCAGATAAAAATCAAGAAGATAGTTGTAATTAAAAGAACGAAAAGAGATATATGAGAGCATGCATGACCAAAAGGAGCCTCTAGCCTAGTAATCGGTACCATTTCCAGTTACATAATAAACCAAATAAACTATCATAGTATACGAAAAACAACCATTTGGACTAAAACTCATAACTCTAGAGGAGAAACACATAATTTCCGATAAATGTAAACATATGGAAGGAAGATATTTTCAATAGTCATAAGAATCGGAAAAATACAAAAAAGAACCAGCCACCCTCCACGATCACGAACATAAGAGACCAATAGAGGATCGATCGCAAAACCCTAGAAGCAAAAGCGAAAAAAAGAAGAGAAATCCTGAAGAACCCAAGTAAGATTAACAGAAACCCATGAAGCAGAGGTCAGAATAAACCCCGAAAACCCTTTAGAAACAGAGAGAGAATTAAGGGATTTTGTTTCACCTTCGGAGGAAGAATTTGTAGGGTTTTGAAAAGCGATTCGAGGAAGAAGAAGAAGAAGAAGAAGAAGATGAAGAGAAGAAAAGCGTGTTTATATAAGAATTTTAGCGGCCCTCCAACTCTGCCTATAGCTGTATTTCTTGCATGCACACGCCTTCAGCTTATTGGAAATTGTTCAAATTTTTATTCTCTTCCTTTTTCTTTTTGTTTTTCTCTTTTTTTTTTTATATGACAAAATTTGATTTCATTAATGTCTCTCTTTTGGGCTGGGCTTCCCAACCCAATATGGGACAATAAAATAATAAAAGAGAAATTGTTTTTCATGAGTCAGGTTAGAAACTATATTGCCTCAAAGAAAAGAAAAAAAAAGTTAGAAACTATATTTTTATTTTCAAATTTTTAATATTTGAATTTTTAGATTTGAATTTTTTATTTATTTCAGATTAGTCCTCGATTAATACTATTTGAGTTAATAAGATCTGTTTTTATTTAAATAATTAGTTTTAATACTTATTCAAACGTTTCCATATTTAGTTTTCACGTAATAAATATGATATATTCAAAATTTTGAAATTCTTTATCTCGTCGGTCCGATTTGATTTATTTCCGATTTTTCTCTAATCAATAATAATCTCTAAATCCTCCCATATATAATAAAAATCATCTGATTCTCCCTATTTTCCTCCTCATCGGAAACCGCTATTACATTTTTTCTAGCGTCTTTTTTTTCGGCGTCTTATTTTCAATAGTACGATAAACAAATACTACTTCAAAATACTCTTTTCATATTTGAATTATCTTTTCAATAGTATTTTAAATTATACTAGTTATATAATATATACTTTTTATTGATATATACTAAACTATTAGATTATATAACAACAATCACTATATAATTTTTTTATTTTAATCTTATAATATAAAGTAGGATAACATATACTTCTGATATAATATATATTTTTCATTCTTATATACTAAACAAAAAGGTTATATATATATATATATATATATATATATATATATATATATAATCAAACTTATAGTAGGATAATAATATACTCAACTGTATTACATAATATATATTGTTATATACATTGGTATAAATATCATTGGCCTCCCCTCTCTTCCTTCTTCTTCTCACCACTCTCCTCCCTCGACTGTCTTTTCTGGCAAAAATAAATGAATAAAAATTGGACTGTCGTAGATCTACACAGGGTTTGCCCATTGCCACCCGAAAAAAAAAGGACGACGGAGAAAAGCAACAACGGTGACCAAGGTCAACGACGTTTGTGGGCTTGTGCACTACTAGTCTTCTGCCAGAAAAAATGCCACGAAATATGCCAAAAAGGACTTCGAGGTCGCCATCGCCTAGGTTGGTGTCGTTTGTATCGCCGTCGTGGTGTTGGAGGGATTTTAGGTTTTCAATTATATGAGAAACATGGGTGGCACAAATTTAGAAAGATGCCCAAATACTAATTTTATTCCATATTTAATTTTGTTTTTTTTTTACTTTATTTAACATATATTACAAAAGATATATGAGTAATTTTTCTAATGAATTTCACCTATAATGGATCAATCTTTAGATAATAATATAAAAGTGTTAAAAGGTAAGCACGTTGTGTAATTTGAATCTAAAATGGGTTAGTTATATTTTAGGGTTAAAAATATGTATATTTTTCTTAACTTTTTAGGAAAAGAAGAATTATTATATAGGAAATTATGAATGTTATAGTAGTTTATAAGAAATTTTAATGAACTCATAAATTTTTTTTTAATATTTCATTTTGAGATAAATATTCTTATCTATTACTTATCTCAAATATTAAAGCAAGAAATGAGAGAACTAAAAATAAAGAAAATGTTGGTAAAAAATGATAAAAGAAATGTCTATTTATCAAATGTTACAAAACTTTCAGAATTCTAAAACTTTTGAAATTCTATTATTAATTATTAGTGAAGATAATTAGCTCTTCATAAATTAAATATAACAACCTTTTATATATTCAAACTTTTTAGATTAATGTTGTACTAAAAAAATAATTTTTTTAGATTCCATATCATTGTTATGGTTGCTATTTACTATTTATAATTTATTAATTGATTTACTATTTACCATTAATTTAGAAGAAAATAATTATTTATATTAGTGGAAAGTTACAAAACTTTTGAAATTCAATTATTTTATTAATGAAAATAATTAAGCTATTCATAAACTAAACAACAACCTTTTACATATTCTAACTTTTTAGATTCCATGTTGTCCTATGAAAATAAAGGGCAACGGCAGGAATGATCAAAATAAATAACGCGATTTAAAAAAATAGCCAAACATATTAGATAGTGCACGAATTGCTAAAAGACATTTTTTTAAAATCCTCAATAACTTTTTAGAAAAATATACCATTGTAACAAATTATAAAATAGCCTTGAAATACCATTGTAACAAATTGTAACTTTTAGAAAAATCTTTAATAACGCGTTTTAAAAAATGTCCAAATCTATGAAATATTGCAATAATGGCTAATTGATTTTTTTCGTTAAATTCTAAAATATTTTGTAGACAAAAATAGTCTTGTAACCAATTAAGTATATACGCATCATTTTAGGGATTTAGGATTTTTAACTAATAGCAAAAACAACAGGCTTTGAATCAATTATATCTAATCAAATGAATGAAATTTAAATAATTAACTTAAATCTAATTTAAAATTGATAATGAGAATTTGAGAGTTGATTTAAGAAAAAATTATTAAAAATGTGTTGGGGTAGATTTTGAAATTTACCCCTCTAAAATTCTAAAATAAGGGGATAAATAAGATTATTACTAAGTAAAAGATAAAATTTACTTCTCAGATCTGATTTGAGTTAGACAAGTTAGGGTTTTAGAAGTCCCACCTTCTTCCCACCTTTTGGTCTCACGTAACTTCATGCGCCCCACAACCATCATCTTCCTCACGAAGCAGATCCGCAAGCCGCCATCCCGCCACTCACCTTCAAGGCCACCATCTCGTCTTGCTGCTCACCTTATGAAGTAGATCCATGCGCCGCTCACCTTCACGCCGCCGTCCACGAACCAAAACCAGACCCGTCGTCGCCGCACCCAACAGCTGCCACCCTTCCCGTTGGCCGCAACACGTACCATATTTGCTTGATGCGCCACATCCCAAACTAGATCTACCGTCCCGCCGCCCGACCAGATTCGCCCAAGGCCGATACGATTCGCTGACCGCCCAAGACCAGATCCACCTACTACTGCTTTGATATGTTTCCGATTTGGCGCCCAACTTCCATATTCTAGCAACTGTTCGAGGAAGGTAAGACCCTTTGTTCAGATTTTGCGTATTTTAGGGGTATTTGAAAAGATATTTTTGGTTTTCCTATAGGGTATTTAAAAAAAGACAAGTGTGGGACCGACATGTGTCTTTTGTTTATAATTAGATCTGAAAACTATATATCTACAACTGCAACAGACTTATTATATTTATATAGTTTAAATTCTAAATAGAATCTATAGATATGGTAAAAATTAGAGGAGAAACATCTCAACAATGACTAAAAGCTACTGGTATAACAAGACGTTCAAAGGAATCATGCAAAATCAACTTAGAAAGTGAAAAAAATGTATAGATGCAGTAGTTTATACATTTCTTGTTTGTTAATTTTTACAATAATATTTACAAATTCGATTGACTAAGCTAACTATACTCGTCTATTTCAGGAAAAGGAAAGGGTCTCAAGATAGTTGAGGGAAGAACGTGTTAGTGAGATAATTATTGGTATATACATGTATTGACATTCTACTTATGATATTTCAGTTGTATAGTTGTATATACATGTTTTGACTTTCGTATTTTGTTAATTCTTGAATTGGTATATATATGTATTGACATAATTGAGTTTCATGGTGATATATATGTGTATTGAATTCTAATTTTGATTTTTCTTTAATTAATATATACGCTTATTGACCTTTTAATTTTGATAAATTTTCTAATGTTTTAAAGGACGATACAAAGTCTAATGAAGAGAATGAAAGAGTAAATAATGAATACACCGATGAACATAAGAAAAATAACTCATCGTCAAAAGAAGTTTAAGAAACTGAATATGATGACGATACACGCCCAAAGACTACAAATTTAAGAGGCATCACCTATTTTCCTAATCGTTTTGATTTATAGGTTGTTAGTTTTTTATTTTTTAATTTACTTTTGTTGTAGATGATTTATTAAATGATAAAGAAATAGGAAAACAAGAATATAAATAACTTGTGACAGCATATACTCCTTAGTGGTTAGGTATATATACTAATTGATGCAAATATGTATATATACATTAAGAAGATATAGTAGAACAATTACAGAACGACAGAATGAGAGATGAATCGTTGTACACAAATCATTTAAATTAACTAAAATACAAAACAAAGTAATTAAAATAATTAACCTGAACTCTCTTAAATGTAGGAAAATCATTTTTAATTCAAAACAAAGTTTGTTAGGTGGTTGAATATAGGAAAAAACCAAAAACACATAGAAAAGGGTATTGTTGGAAAACTACGTTAGAAAAGGGTATTGTTGGAAAACTACGTTCTTTTATAAAACTCCTAAAATACCCTTTAGCCATTTGTACAAAATTTAAAACTAATAGACATTTTTTAAAACGGGTGGCAAAATTTAGCCATCCATTTAAATTTCCCTATTTTGAAATTAAAATTTGAAAGTAGATAAAAACATTATTAATACTTTGTTGTTGGATTTTATGAATAAAATTACTTTTATTAAAAATTAAGAACCACAACTTTTCATAAAATGATATGTCTTTTTGTAAAGGATACAACCTTTTAGGTAAGGATATGTCTTTTGGTATAACTTTATATGAAAAGATGTGACTATTTGAATGACCACAAATATTCTATAAATATGCGGCTCTTTTCAGTTTTGAAACATAGAAAAATATTTCCTCAAAATTCTTTTCTTTTTCTCTGTATGATTACTTAAATATTGGTGTTTGTTGAGTCCTGTGATTAGAATGCTGCACTCACTTGATAATCTGTCGTGAGAAACAATTGTTCGCGAAACCTTGAGCACCATAAAGTGAATAAAATTGTCTTAAGGAAACAATGCAACTGTTGGGTTTGGTTAATTTTGTGTTTCCTTAATTTCTTTGCATATTTTCTCTAACAATCTTAATACAACTTTGCTTGTTATATTTTAGGTTGTTTATGTTCATGCTGTTAGCTTTACGAGCTTCAATCGCACTAAATATTTTGATGATAACAAACTTTATTTACTGATGGTTTTAGTGTTTCAAAGTGTCCATAGTATAGAGCTTGGAAAGACGAATTCAACGCATTTTGAATCACTCAAATCAGAGTTCAAACGAATAATTTATAGCCGAAACAAGTTGGTGAAGAAAAAGCACATGTGGTAGGTGACGTGACATCTAATAGTCAAATTATGCCACCGTGGCAATGATGTGGCAGTAATATGACATCAACAATTTTGGTGACGTGGACAGATCATGTGACGACACGTGACTCTTTCAATGTCAACAAATCAAATTCCCACAATTCTTTCAATTCCACAATCTTCTCTCAGTTTCACATCATTTCTCAATCTCCACCAATTTCTTCAAATATCCATAATTCTCTTTATTCTTTTGGTTATCTCTACTTTTAATCTCCATCATCCATCATTTGTTGTCCTAAATCCAACAACCAAATTTCATCTTCGAAACTCTATTTAAAGTCACCAAATTTCACCATTCTACATACCAATTATCAAACCAAACATCTTTCCTCCCTTCAAGTTATCGTGCTCTCAAATTTTCATTCTCTCCCCACAAAAAGTTGTCCATTTTTTTTGTGAGAGATACATTCGAGTGTAGCCTTTTTAGCTATTCTTTAGTGCGGAATTTGTAAATCTACCTTGGTGGAGTACTTTATTTGTATTGTTTATTTCATATTTTGGGTTTTGTATTAAGGTGTGGATACACCTTGGGTTGTGAGAAAACACAATTGGTTGGATCCTTAAGGATCGTGGATTTCTCTTTAATCTAGAACAAAAAGAGGGTCGATTGGTTTGGTTTTCACCTGCAAGAGAGCCGTTGCAATAAAATACCAAAAAGGGATCTTGGGGGTGGAGTAAGAATTTCCGAATCACTATAAAAATTTATGGTGTCATCTGATCTCTCTCTGCTCTTTAATTTGTGCATTTAAATTTCGTTTGATTTTTTATTATTCTTAAAATTATTTTTTCTCTTGTATCTTTCTGATTTAGTGGTTTTGTTGGCTTTCATTTGTTTTTATTTTATTTCTCATGTCCAGTTTATTGACTATTTTTTTTAATTGCTTTGCCACTCTCGATTTTGGATTATATCAAATTTTATTTCAATTCCATCTTTGTGTTGTTTGCTCTTAAACTAAAGTTTTTCTTGTTCTCTGTATCTATTTATCCTTGGAAGTTGGGTCTTCCATAAAATTTTCTATGTTTATTCGGATATTGTGACTAAGAACTCTGCTTGATAATCTCTGTTTACGTAGTCGTTAATTGGATACTATTTTTTTTCCCTTCCTATCTATGCTTCTATATATCTCATTAAGTTTAAGATGGATTAAGATTTCCTTTTAAGATTGTTTTAAAGTTTAATTTCTTTCAATTTTGGGTATTCATTTTTTTTTTGTCAGCTTTTAGTATATTTAGTTATTCTTTTGAGTTTTGGTATCCCTCTGGTTTTTATTGCACTTAGTTTTATGGTAAATCTTGATCTCATGGTTTTAGTTAAATTATTATTTTCGAACTCAAGTTCGGTTGTTGTACCTGTAGTTAATTTTTTGCTATAATTTGTCTATCAAGTACATTATTCTTCGTATGTTTATTTAGACTTTTAGCTTCTAAAAATTCTGTTGTATTCAACTTCTATTGCATCTTACATGTTCGGTTTAATCATTTTTTTTGTTCTTTATGTCTGTTTGTGCTCTACTGTGCTTCTTTCTTTTTAATCAAGTTATTTTATATTGAATTTTGCAATTAGTTTATTGCTCTTCCTTATTTTGGTTTCTGCATCTTAATTCTTACAATAAATTGTTCAGTTGAGTTATTAATTTATTCAGTTTACTACAATTTCATGTAAATAATTTTGTGATCAAGTCATAGAAATGTCTTCGACGATACCAAAGATACCGAGTCCCATACCACATAGTAGTGGAAATCATGGGGAAATGCCTGAGAAGTTTAATGGCCCAATGACTTCAAAGGTTGGCAACAAAAGATGTTGTTCTATCTCATAGCATTGAGTTTGGGAAGATTTCTCAAAGAAGATGCTCCTGTTCTGGATGAAGGAGAGAATGACAAAGAAAAGTTGCTTGCACGTGATGCATGGAAACATGCAGAATATTTGTGCAGGAACTATATTCTAAACAAGCTGGATAACACACTCTACAATGTTTACAGTGGAATTGATTCAGTGAAGGGTCTTTGGGAATCACTATAGAAGAAATACAAGACAGAAGATGTTGGATCAAAGAAGTTTATAGTCGGAAAGTTTCTGGACTATAAAATGGTTGATTCCAGAACTATGATAAGCGAGGTTCAACGTCAAGTTATTTTACATGAGATGCATGCTGAAAAAAATATCGGTTAGTGAATCTTTTCAGGTTGCATCAATAATTGAAAAGTTACACCCATCATGGAAAGACTTCAAAAATTATTTCAAGCATAACCGAACTAGTTGTTCAGTCGAGAATTGAGGATGATAACTGAAAACCTGAAATGGAAAATGGAGGAAATGATCCTATGACCTTAAGGTCAATTTTTTAGAAGGATCTTTCAAGACCAATAATAAGAAGAGGAAGTTTTATGGGACTGGTTCAAGTCAGCCACACAACAAAGCCATGAAAGTCAATGACAATTTTTATAATTGTGGAAAGCGTAGACATCAATTCAAGGATTGTCGAAAGCCAAAGTCTTTTCAAAAGAAGAAATCAAATGTTCAAGCACATATAACAGAAATGGATAATCTTTCTAATGGAGTCGTTGACGTTGATTTATCTACTGTAATGTCTGAATGTAATTTGGTAGGTAATACCAAGGAATGATGGGTAGATACTGGAGCCACTCGTCATATCTGTGCAAATAAGTGGCTATTCTCTACTTATACACCAACAGGAAATGAAGAACAACTTTACATGGGTAATTCTTCAAGTTCCAAAGTTGAGGGACGAGGAAAAGTAGGGCTGAAAATGACTTCTGGCATAGATCTGACTCTTAATGAAGTTTTTCATGTTCCAGACATTCGCAAGAACCTATTGTTTGGTTCTCTGCTCAGGAAAAATGGGTTCAAACTGGTATTTGTTTCCGATAATTTTGTACTTAGTAGCATGATGTTTATGTGGGAAGAGTTATTTGAACGATGGTCTGTTCAAAATGAATGTAATGATTCTTGTACCCAAATCTCCTACTATTAATAATAAGAATGTTTCTTCTGCTTACTTAATTAACTATTCTGATATTTGACATGAGAGATTGAGTCATATTAATTACAAAACTTTAAAAAAGTTGTGTAATATGGATTTAATACCTAATTTCACATTGGATCATAACAAAAAAATGTGAAATATGTGTTAAATCTCAATTTCATTCAGTAGAAAGAGAAATTGAAACTCTTGAATCAATTCACAACGATATATGTGATTTGAAATTTTTGCCTACAAGAGGAGGTAAAAATTATTTTATAACATCTGTTGATGATAGTACAAGGTACTATTATGTATATTTGTTAAAAAGTAAAGATGAAGTCATTGAAATGTTTAAACAATATAAGACTGAAGTGGAAAATCAACTAGGCAAAAAGATAAAAATGTTTCGAAGTAATCGAAAGGGAGAATATGATCACCTTTTAAAGGTTTTTGTTCAGAAAATAGAATTGTACATCAAACTAATGTTCATTGTTCTCCTTAATCAAATGGCATCGCAGAACGAAAAAATCGAACATTGAAAGAAATTATGAATGTCATGTTGATCAGTTCAAGATTACCGAAAAATTTGTGGGGGGAAGCGTTGCTTACAGTAAATTACATCTTGAATAGAATTCCATATAAGAAAACAAAGGAAATTCCATATGAATTATGGAAGGGTCAAAACCAACTTATAAATTTATGAAAGTGTGGAGGTGTTTGGCAAATGTGGTGATTCTTAAACCTAAAATGGTTAAAATAAGGCAAAAAACAGTTGACTGTATTTTTATTGGGTATACAAACAGTAGTGCATATCGATTTCTTTTACGTAAGTTAAAAAATCCTGACATACATACAAACACAATTATCGAATCAAGGAGTGCATCATTCTTTGAAATGCATTTCTCTATAATATGAAAAATGAGTTAAATAGAAGGAAAATGACACATGAATCATCATCTAATCAATAAAATTTGGATGAGATTCAAGAGCTAAGACATAGTAAGAGAATAAGAGTTGAAAAAACTTTTGGGCCAGATTTTCGAACTTATTTGTTAAAAAATGAACCTCAAATATTTGTTGAAGCAATTTCTTCTCTAGAAGCACCATATTGGAAAGCGGCTATAAAAAGTGAAATTGATTTCATTATGCAAAACCATACATGAGAATTGATTGATCTTCCTCCTTGTACTAAACTATTGGGTTGTAAATGGATTTTTAAAAGAAAAATGAAAGTCAATGAAACAACTGATAAGTATAAAGCTCGCCTCCTGGCAAAAGGCTATAAACAAAAAAAGGGTTGGACTATTTTGATACATATTCACCCATTACTAGAATTAGCCTTATCAGCTTTATACAACCTTGAAATACATCAAATGGATGTAAAAACAACCCTCTTAAATGATGAATTAGAGGAATAAATATATTTTGAATAGCCATATGGTTTTGTTGTTCTCGAACAAGAGAAGAAAATGTGCAAACTGATCAAATCTCTTTATGGTTTGAAGCAGATGCCTAAGCAATGGCATGAAAAGTTTAACTATGTTATGATAACAAATGGGTTCAAAGTCAACGAATGTGACAAATGTGTTTATGTTAAAGGAGATCAAACGGAGTTCGTAATTGTATGTTGATGATATGTTGATAATTGGTAGGAATAACGAAATTATATTAGCTACAAAACAAATATTGACTAAAAAGTTTGAAATGGAAGATGTGGATGTCGCAGATGTTATCTTGGGAATCGAGATCCATAGAACATCTGATGGATTAGCACTTTCTCAGTCACATTATATCGAAATAATTCTTGAAAATTTCAAGAAATTTGATATAGAAGTTGTAAAGACACTTTTAGATGCTAATCATCAATTTTCTTCAAATATGAGTGATAATACGTCTCAATTGGAGTACTCTTGTATAATAGGAAGTTTAATGTAACAAGACCCGATATAACATATGTGATAAGTATGTTGTGTTGATATACAAATAATCCAAGTCCAAATCACTGGAAAGCTCTTTTAAGAGTATTGAAATATTTAAAATATACTCAAAATTATGGTTTACATTATACTGGATATTCGGATATACTTGAAGGGTATAGTGATGCAAGTTGGATAACCAGTATGAAAAATTCAAAGTCAACAAGTGGATATATCTTTACAGTTGGCAATGGAGCTATATCTTGGAAATCTTCCAAACAAATTTGTATAGCAAGGTCAACTATGGAATCTGAACTCATAGTTTTAGACAAAGTAGGGGAAGAAGCCGAATGGTTATGAAACTTTTTGGAAGATATTCCTAATTGGACAAAACTCATACCCCCGATATATATACATTGTTATAGTCAAGCCACTATTGGAAGAGCGCAAAACTTAATGTATAATGGTAAGTCTCGACATATATGTCGAAGACATAATATCATAAGACAATTACTCTCTAATGGAATTATATCAATTGATTACATGAAATCAAAAGATAATATTGCTGATCTACTTACAAAAGCTTTAGCAAAGATAGAAAGTGAAAATGTCTTCAATAGGAATGAGTTTGAAGCCTATAATATAAGAGTTGACATAACGGTAACTCAACCTAACTGATTGGAGATCCCAAGATCTAGGTTGAGAAAGGGAAAACAAATTTATGTATACAACTTACAAGAGCATTATGAAGGAATCATAAATTCCTCATCATTCCTATTATAAAATTAGTGCTAACATGGAAGAAGATGAGGTTAAGAAATGCTTTTGATGACTCTTTAGCTCTGTTAGAAGAGTGTGGTATTACGAAGATACTCTTTAAAGCAGTCACCTATGTGGGTGTGAAGGGACCGCTTCTATGAGAATTTTTCAAAGCTGAATTCTTTAAAAACATTCATGAAACTCGAAGATATTAATGGCCAAAATGATTACAAATATGGAACCAATATTCCATCTACTGCCACAACCCATATTCCACAACTTTACTGCCATTGCTCTCCCACCTTCCATCTGCCGCTGCCCGCCTCAACCATACCGTTGCAACCCGCCGGCTGCCGTCTAACCATTCTTAGTCGTAGCTCTCTACCCCTGTCTTGCATGCTATCTGCCATCATTACAACCCGCTAGAAATGAGTCTGCATGCCACCCACGGTCCCTTTTCATCTTCTGCCGCTCGCCGCCCTATTATGCCCACTCCAGTTGGAAGGCACGCTAATAGTGGACTGTCTAGATGTCTATGTACAAACTGAGATTTTGTAACGTCTATTTAAATAGAACTTCATTTAAAAAAAATTAATATTCCCTAACCTCTTTCCCTTTTTTTTTTGGGATATTGTTAGGGATGTTAGTGAAATGTCAATTTTTGTATTATTTTTTATATAAGATAATTTCCAACTATTAGATATATTTACATATCAGAATAATTTTTTAAAGGTTAAAACAGAAAGGACTCTGTTTGGGGAGAGAATACCCTGGACACGTGGAGGACCCCTATTGGTGCTCCACGATGACTCATGAGTCATGCCTAGCTTGGACGCCCGAGATCACCACCGATAGCGTTGACAGATGCTAAGTATGAGGGCCGAGGTGAACCTGGCCGAGGTCCGACCTACCGGGAAGCTCGGTGGGGGCCGATGTGAGCTACTGTCAGCGGCGTGATTATCGGGTATAACCGTCGGTCCCGAGATTACCGGGTGTAACCGTCGCGAGATTAGCGGAACTACCACCCATAAGTAGAGGACTTCACTCCACGATCAGGTACGATGATTTCTGACCTCGAACTAAATTGGGAATCCGACCTATACTGACTTGATCGTCGGAGTGCTCACCTTTTCGTGCAGGTCCGCCCAAGTATTYAGATCGGTCCGGAGGCCGAGTTCGAGCTGCAATCTGAAATACACTATTGTGCATATCCTTGCATAAACAGACTCGACGATAAAGGTCGTTGGTATAACATCTTCTGAAGAGTGTTCAAAAGAAACATGCTTCATTACCTTAATTAGAAAATGAGGAAGAGGAAGGGGAATGCTCAGACCCTTAGTACTTATGTTTCTTCAAAATTGAATAAACTATTGCGTTTATTTATTGTTTTTAGAACTTGTATTACTATTTTTCTTACTTGAATTTATGCATATTTACCTCTTGTTTTTTTTTTATTTATAATGAGTTATTCTTATTTATGGATATTTGCACTTCTCGTTTTTAGATTTATGGATGAAGGAGCTTTAATAAACCGTTGTTTGAACCATTCTCTGTGGATTTTGTCATGATTATCAACTCTCAATCTTTGATTTGCTTGGTTTTATGTATATTTCGCTAGGTGAAACTATCATTGAGGTAGTTTACATCTCGTTTATAGATTCATGGACCTATTTCTATTTACATACATTGCTTGTAATTATGACAAGATTTATGACTTGTTTACGTAAATAATTAACCTCTCGTTTCTGAATTATGGAATTTTATTTTTTGTATATTGGCCTAACTTCCTCAATAATATTTACCTCTCATTTTACTTAAATTTACTTATTATCATCAACTCTCAATCTTTAATACATATTATTGTTGGTTTTATGCATATTTACCTAAGTGTAAATATCATCGAAATAGTTATGTATATATACACATTGGTGAAATTTGTACAAATAATCAACGATAAATTTGCAAGAAACCAATATAAATATAAAACTATGTATTATTTGATAGAGATGGAAATATAAGTGCAAATATCATTGAGGTATTAAGCATATATATACATTTGTGAAAAATTGTGGCAATAATCAAAGTAAATATCCAAGAAGCAAAATAAAAATATTAAAACTAAGCTAAGCATTATTTGATAAAGATCAAAATCTAAGTGCAAATACTATTAAGGTAGTTAGTCTGTAGGAATGAACAATTCATTTTGCAACTAAATTTCTATTTAGAATTAAATTATGAATTAGAAATTGAAAAAATTACCTTTGTAGAATTCTCAATTTGATGCTCCACACGATCTCGGACCAAGGTTGGTAGGAACCTCCTAAGAGGAACTTTTCCCACCAAGGCTTAAGGAAAATTATAAAGAAAATTTTCTCATAGAAAAATATGTACCTTTGACTTACAAGGGGTACTATTTGTAGGGTGAATCTTTTAATAAAATATATTTTTTTCTTTTAATGTATCAAATACATTAAATGGGATAGAATCCTTAAATAAAATAATATCTTTTATATTATTTGGATCTTATTCTAATAAATAGTTAATATATCTCATATATTATAAAATATAATTTTAAATTTTTCTTCAGAATTCACAACCTGAGGCTGTGCTCGTTCGTCAAATAAAATCTTTTAATATCCCATATATTAAAATTTTAACATTCTTGGAATCTTATTCAAAAATTTTATCAATAAAATATAATTTTTCAGTTTCATGTATCAAATACATCTATTCTACCCATGGTCACAAATTTCTCTAAAGAATTCGAAGGGGTATTCGACTCTGTCCTTAAACTTTCTAAAAATTGAATAACTGAAGGAGGGAGAGGGCAAACTAAAGGAACATGCACCTTACCCGGAAGCTGTTGTTGGATCGGTATGGCAACCCCAGAGGGGGGTGAATAGGGTTTAATTAACAAAATATAATCTTTTTAATAAATGGGCCCAATTTAAACAAAAATAATACACTTTTTGAGATATGCAA
>NW_019104491.1:5044787-5081557 GCF_001995035.1 Momordica charantia
CTAAAAATAGGCCAAGATATGCCTGCAACACCAGTTTCTCCAGTGACAAAATCATCGAAACTTCCCTCGAAATCTCTCATCACTTTTCTAGTTCTCTCACATCACAATAATTGATCACTAATCTCATGGGGCAGCCGCCTGACCCTATAACATTTGGTATCGGGAAACACATAGGAATTAATTCCTAAGGTAGGGGGCAATCAACATCACAATAATTGATCACAATCCTATGAAATAATATATCATCAGGCAATGATAGAAAGTCATACACAGACATCCTTCAATTGAAATAAACAATAGAAAATAGAAAATTGTAGCACCCTATCGGTGAATTTTCGCTAGAAAGTACTCATGGGGGACCACTGCACAATACTCTCAGTCTAGAACAGTAACAGAAAAATATGTGCTTAAGAGAAATTTAACTTAATAACTCAGGAGCAGAGACAACTGAGAATATTAATACCATATACCAACATCAATGAATCAATCTAACCAAAGGAGAGGAGTAAGAGTAACTTTAGATATAAAAATTAGTCAAACCCCAACCTAGGCTAAAGATACTCACTGGACGCTTGTAAACAGGCTCGGGCTTCAAATCATCATTCCATAAGACCGCGGTATCAGAACCAGAACAAATAACAAACTGATCATGTGCTTTATCATCAGTAAGCCACTGTAGAAGATTTTCCTAAAATGTTCATAAGTAAATAGCGTCATGCTTCCATGATAGTAAACAATGACAAGTCTATGTAACATAGCATTAAGCATGGAACTTCTCAATTCATAGCACAACTTGATCCATAAAATTACACATCCTCCCAATAGTTGCTTTCCCCATATCAATTCTACGGACCAGTTGTCACCAAAGCTCTTTGATAACCTTAGCATTGATCCATAAAATAATACCTCAGAATTGTCTTCAGATTTCTTTCAAGTTTACCCTGGCAATTAACGGAGGCTTACAACTGAAATGTGAATATTCGGCAGGAAACAGATAAGTTTATGTATACTTCAACAAACCTTCAACAGAAGAGCTGCAAATGCATTCAGCAATGTTGGAAGGTCTATTCCAGTCCTCTTTAATGGTTCCATGTTTAGAACATAGTCTTTTCCTAAGCGAGCAGGGTTGTTCCTGATAGAATCACAAGATTGAATGTTTCAGGCGTGTGTTCTCTGTGCAGAACAACCAAGCTTTTACCGCTATCTAAACATCAATTTACATTAGCAATCTTTCTCCAAATCAATTAGGTCCAAGCCATGACTAGGTTGACTAGATAAATCTTTGGGATGTGATTGCACCGCCTCACTTTGATGTAATTTGTGAAGAATCCTCCAAGTTACAGCATCAGGGGCTAGCCCATTCTTTCTCATCTCTGTAACCAGTTGATATGCTTCTCCTTTAAATCCAAACTTACACGCAGTATTGATCACAATATTGTAGCAGAAGATATTTGGTGAAACCCCAGAATCTGCTAGTTCATATAGGAAATGGCACGCTTCATTAAATTTTCCAGAGTTGCAAAGCCCTTTTAGAATAGCAGAATAAACAAAACTATCATGAATCTTTGACGGCCAGACTATATCTTTCCAAAATCTCTTAGCTTCTTCGATTTTATTAGAATCACATAACCCATCAATTACCACAGCATAAGTTGTGCTGTCAGCCAGGACACCATTATTAACCATTCTATCAAAGGTATGCATTGCTTGATTTTCTTGTTGCAGTTTAAACAAGCCTCGAATAGTGGCATTATATGTAACAACACCCGGCATAATGCCCTTTTCTGGCATTACTTTATATAATATATCAAGAGATTCTCGAATCCTCCCAACATTCAGTAAGCCACATATAATAGTCGTGAAGGTCACATAATCAGGAACACAAAATTTACCAATCATCATATCGTTTAATACCTTTAGAGCTTCTTCAATGCTTCCAGTCTGGCAAAATCCCTTGATAACTATATTCAAGGTAATAACATCGGGTTGACAATTGGTTTGAAGCATTACAACAAGCGTGTTTAAGAGCTCGGTTGAGTTATTTGTAAGGCAGACAGCCCTCAAGTATATGTTGTAAATTCTAGTTCTGTTGACACCTTCCTTGTCTATCATAATTTGAAGAACTACCTTTGCCTTTTTGAAGTCTTGCTCTAGGCAAAGACCTTCTACAAGAACCTTATATGTATGTTCAGATGGTGAGTACCCAAATTCAGTTCCTTCTACTAACAACTGATAAGCCCGCATACAGCTTCCCTCCTTGCTGAGGCCGTGGATAATAGAATTATATGAGAGTAAACCAGGATTAAACCCTCTCTTCCTCATTATATACACAATTCTTGAGGCCCCATGATGTCTTTTAGCTTTACAAAGTGAATCTATCATCTGCCCATAAGCAAATTCCTCAGGCACACTCTGCCCTTGAGGCATATCTTCTGCGATTAAAAACACCTCGTGGAAAGAATTTGATTGGCACAAAGAATCAATAAGATGCGCAAGGGCGGCACTGTTGGCAAAGGGATCCCTTGCCCGCTTCATCTTTTCCCAAAGCTTGCACATCAACACCCTCCCGGTTCCAAAATCCCGCTTGCAAAGAAAACCATTAATTAAAACACTATAAGTAAGAGAATTAGGCTCCACACCATTCTCAGGCATTTCATCAAACAGTTTCTTTGCAGCAGAGACATTACCAACACGGCAGTATCCATCAATCAAGGTAGTATATGAAACAGCATTTGGGCAATGCCCTCTACCCACCATATCAAATAAAACCCTATGGGCTACATTTGGTAGCGAAAACGAACAAAACTGATAAATCAATCGATTATAATTCACTATAGAAGGAACAAACTCAGGCTTAGCATCAAACAAGCAAATAAGCAAGCGCAGAGTGTTAAACGGAGATCGAAAATCAAGCAAACGAGCAATAAGAACATTACACGTCCGTTCATCGGGGACGCACCGAGAAGCAACAGAGAGCATAAAACGGCAGTGGGCTTCATGGAAGCGGCGAGCATCACAGAGACCGTGGATTATGCTACCGAGATTGAGAGGGTGCAATTGGTAGCCGTGGAGGCGGAGATCGTCGAGTAGCCGGATCGCTTCATCGACGTTTCGGTCCTTGGTGCAGAGGCCGTGAATCTTCTTCGTCCAGTAGGAGACGTCGGCGATGCTCTCCTCCGGTGCCCATTCCCGGCCATCCGTTCCATTTTCCGGTAGTTGGTGGAGCTGCCGTTGGAAGGCGGCGGTGGCGGTGGCGGTGAAGAGGAGCGAGAGAGGCGGCGATATGGCGATGATTTTGAGAGAGTTTTTGATGGAGAGCGATCGATTTTGGGCGGCGGGAAACATTGCAGCCGCATTCTTGTGGGTCAAGGCTTTAAAATTGGCGGTACAAATATTTCGTTCGCATTCCCCTTGGCAGATGCGACCAATAGGGCATCCTTGCTTTGAAGAGGACTTTTTCGGAAAACTAGTTTAAATTTTAATGCTAAATTACAATATATATATTGCCTTTTATCTTTTTAAAAAACACTACCGACTTTCAAAAGTTTCAATATTATCGGTTATCAACATTTCAAAAGAAATATTTGAACAAATATCTGTTACTATTTTGAATGGTAAGTTTAACATGTATTGTCACTTTTTTTACTTTAATTAAGAAAATGGCTCTTTTCCTCCTGGCAAATATAAACACAAAAGACAACTCTTACCCTTCAAATTTCAAATTAAAAAAGGGTAAAACAGCCCCAAAAATCCTCAAAATTGAGCAAAACTGAACATGTAAAAAGTCCCAAAAAGTGTTCCCAGAACAAGCCCCAAAATGCTTCGATTTTTCAGCAACAATAACAATGTAAAACATTCCCAAAAGGTGTAAAACAATCCTAAAACAAGCTCAAAACTGCTTCAAATTTTCAGAAATAAAAATAATAACAATGTAAAAGCAGTCCCAAAACAACCCAGAAACAACTTCAAATTTAAACAAAACATGTAAAACATCCTGAACATTTGTATAAATACAGTCCCCAAAAACTTTTTTTTTAGTACAATATGTGTGGGTGGGGGTTTGAACTCATGACCTTTTGGTAAGAGATAAGTGTCTTAACCACTCCAGCTAGGCTCGATTTGGCACAGTCCCGAAAAGCTTCGATTTTCAACAGTAGAAGGCATATAATAAGCTGCCCAAAAAACTTCTGTTTATGCAGAAAACTAGACAAGGACAGACATGGTCGAGGTCGGACACGTGGACTTGCTAACTCGGAATGCCTAGAGATGACTTGTCACAAGAGGAAAAACCTCTCTAACGTTCAAGTAAGTAAAACAAATCAGACTCAATATAAAGTTCAAGGAGAAAATAGATACCTGGCGCGAAAATGGAGCCCTCTATTTATACCTAGGGATGACTTGCACAAGAGGACAAACTCTCTAACGGTTATTATTGTCAGATGGCAGGTCAGACATGTCGGACTCGACACGTCGGTCCTTGGAGTAGATCGGACCGTTTATACGAATAACATGGCAAATAAATGATTAAGTGTCCCGCCTCGAAAGGTTTGAGGTGGACCTGGTTAGATTCTCCCCTACGTGGGCCTATGCCTGTCCTCCACGTGGCGTGGTGATTTTCCTCTTCAAACATTGGCACCCTCTCTAGCAGGTTTGAGGTCAACCTGGCAGAGAAGTCCTCAGTCATTGTCGTACTTGTATATTATACTATGCTCTGACGTAGTCCGAAAATCGCCGTACACGTTCCAAAAATCAACGGCACGGATTTCACAGTATACCGAACGTCAGCACACTTGAGTGCTCTAACAGTTGTCACTTCAATCCTTCAACTACCCCAACAGATATAAATTTCACCACGAACTCAGAAGTCACCACTTCGGCGGATTTTCTAATATATCAATACCATCGAAGTATATTTGCATATTGTCTACGCAAAGTATGGAATAACACACTAAATCACAATATTTACAAATCTCAATTTTAAACACTAGATTCAAGATACAAATTTTAGTGGCTTTTAGACAAGCACACTTGTGTTCTGTGATGCATACTCAATAGAGTATTAAACATAACCTACCACAATAACTTATGCATATAGTAAGTACACCAATACAACAAAATTGATCAATTGAATGAAATTACTGGGTACAAATGTTGGTTAAGAAGCACAGATCAATTAGAAAATTACAATACACCCATGCCACATGACAAATCAATATGCAATCTAGAGCACAAGTATAAAATTGGAAAAGGCAATTTTGTAGTTCACCAATGCCATGTGATGAATAACAGGTTATAACAAAATCGAGACAACCTTGCATAACCAGAAAACAAATTGTGACAACTTAAATAGTGCATTTATTTCAAACCACCAAAAACAACCATGCATAACAATAGCATGATCATAAAAAAATAAAATATAATTCAAAATTGTCTTAAGATTGTTACAACGCTGCTGTAGGTTGTTAGAGATATATGTAGAGGAAATTTAAGGAAACATGAAATTAGACAATTTGAACCTAACGACAGTGTTGTTTCCTTAAGACAATTTTGTTCCGTTTGTGGTGCTCAAGGTTTCACGAACAATTGTCTCTCAAGATAGGATGGATTTACCGACCTGTGAACGCAGCACTTCACGCACAGGACTTAACGAACCTTAGTATTTAAGTAATCGTATAGAGGAACAATGAAGGAGAATTTGAGGGAAGTTTTTTTTTTCTCTATTTCCAAAATAGACTATTTATGGTTATTCAAATAGTCACATATTTTCGTATAAGGTTATGTCTTTTGATAAAGAACATATCCTTTCATATAAGGTTGTATCATTTACAAAAGACACGTCCTATCACAAAAAGTTGTGTTTCTTTATTTTATCAAAAATTAATTTTATTAAAAAAAATCCAACAGTTATAACCATAGATTAATGACTTTGCGGTCCAGTATTATACAAACTCATTGATACCTCCACTTGCATGTCTCCACACGGACGACCTGGATGAAATCGTTTGTAACTATTACAAAACGGGCAGTATCCATAGTGTTACCAGGATAAGGTACCCAACCTTATCTATGTACTAGACCATTTAGATTATTATTGGAACATTATCCACATGTATATCGAATATATACTGTATATCAAATATATACTGCTCCAATTATATTAAATAACATAGGATCTTAGTTTATTAGAATACAAGTAATGCAAAAAAATAACTTTTATTGAAATACAATAACTCTTTATTGAAATAAATTTTTTAGTAATTACAAACACAGATATCACATTCGTTCTGTTGGTGCACTATTGAAAAAAATTGATGAAAGAAAAAGAGAAGAAAAGTAGCATTGCATTAAGAAAAAAATCTACTTCATTTAGTAATAAAGAGAAGATATTTGGAGAAATTTGTTGCAAGAAGCAATCAATTAATGGTACTTTTCCAAGGTCAAATGTACTCGAAGACGAGGGTAAATAATTCAAGAAAACAATAGTACATTGTGTTCATTGTCTCATGTGATTATCATGCAACTTATTATCTTTGCTATCTTGACTGTGAGTCTTTAAATTTCCTTTTATCTCACCCTTACCTAAGTCTCATTATAACCATTATCAAAGTCTCTTTGATTTTTGCATTCAATTCATTTTTAAGTGGGGAGATTTGATTCATTTGCAACCATATGGTAATAACATGCTTTGTTTTTATTTTGAGAGTTAAAAACACCCTAAAAAACACTTTAAGAAATTTGAGTGAAACTCTGTGAGAATGTTAAGTCTTTTGTATTTGATTTCAATAAGTTAATGAGATGCTTGAGTTTTTAAAAATTATATCATCTCATTGCTTATTCTCTTGATTGTCATTTTGATTTATATTATATATGTGTAATTGACTTTACTGGTATTATTGGATATTGGAAAAGATGGAAGAGGATTAGAAATGAGAGTTGGTATGTTGAGTTATAATATATTTGGGGAATAAGCACAATTTAGGTGTGGGAGAATTTAATAAGATGAGATTTACACACATATTTAACTTTTCTGTATGATGCACGAGAACATGGGATATGAAATAGTTACGTTTGTTTGAGGACAAACAAAAAGCTAAGTTTGGGGGTATTGATAGTGCACTATGTGCTCTACATTTCATGAGATTTATGTTACAATATAATTACTTCTTAGTTTTGATTTCTTTATGTCAGATTTACGCACATAAGATATATTTTGCATAAACAAATAATCGAGAGGAAATGGGACATAAGTGGATCAAATTGAGGTGGAAATCATAGCCTGAGCTAGTAAAGAACACATTACAGCACTTATTGGAGTCCAAATACTCGAGAGAACAGCAGCATGGCACTTAAAAACGCACCACGAAACTTGTAGCCAACAAAACAGAAATTGGAAATTTTGAACCGAGAGGCTATCGCCTATGCGTGGCGCTCCAAACTTTCTTTCCGCTTTGCCTTTTCATGTGCAACACTATGACAATATCGCGACTGTTTTCTCTTTAAATTAGGGTTTTCAGCTGTCATTTGGGACCTTTGACACACTTTTGGGAGAGATACACGAGATAACTCGAAAATAGAGGGAAAATGAGCATCAAGGAGCTTAGAGAAGAGATTTTCAAGGTTTGAGGTCGTGGAGATTGAATTCGGGACGATCAATCAACACAATGGATTTAGTTTATTTCTTTTCCCTTAATTTATGTAGTTTGTCGTGGAACTTTGTTTGAGACTTTGTTGCTTTACATTGAATATGAGTAGCCAAGTTCCTTTTGTCTTAGGAATTGATGTAACCATTGAACTTTATGGATTGATTGTTTAGTTCTCTTGATTGAATGTTTATAAATATTCTATTTATGCTTCTCTATACTTAATGCCTTTAATCTATTGGCCATATATTGATTGATTGTAGACTTGAAATTTTACGCTCAAGAGAGGTGGTTGAGAGTTAGAACCGAGATGCATAACTAACGAGGTTTTATAATCGGATGATTTAGAATTCCTTTAGAGGTTGTTAAAATATTTGTTCAATATAGCTTTTACTTGTAAATACGGATATTAGTTTCTTAATTGGTAAGAAGAATTAGCTTGCGCACGGGAGAGGCAATTGAGAGTTCTTGGCCTATAGAATTAATAATTCGTTCAATCTTGAATAATTAAGTAGTTGGTTCATAGATTCAATAGGTGAAATCAATTCCATAGGACCTTTCTCCCCATTATTTTATCTTTATTATTGCATATTTATTTGTTTTGATTCTATTCTCTCATTTAATTTTAGTTCTCTAAATAAAATTGAGCGATTGTATCTGTGGTACTTCAGTGAGCTAGAAACCCAATTTAGAGGACGATATTGATATTCACTTACAAACTATATTAAAACTTGACTCATACACTTGAGTCAAACAATTTATGCTACAAGTTTAAGCTGCAGCAAATATGAATCGGCAACTGAATCCATAAAACGTGTGAGTTGAGGAACTAGTTGAGAGAGATCCTGCAACTGTATCCCAGCACACCCTCTTAATGATGTACTATTAGTAGATGACAAAGATCGAGAGATAAGAGCATAATCGGCTCCAACGTTTCATGATTTCAATCAAGTGATTGCGGAGCCTGATATAGAAGTAAAAGAGTTTGAGCTAAAGCCTGTAATGTTCAAGATGTTACAAACAGTGAGGGAGTTTCACGACCATGCATCTGAGGACCCTCACCTTCATTTGAGGTTCTTCATGGAAGTGTTTGATTCCTTTAAAATTGAAGGAGCGTCCTAGGAGGCGATGCGCTTGAAGCTGTTTCCCTATTCACTAAGGGATGAAGCACGAACTGGCTAAATTCACTGCCATTAAAGTCAATCATCAACTGAAATGATTTGGTAGAGAAGTTTCTGATGAAATATTTCCCACTCAGAAAGAACGCATATCGAAGTAACATCAATAATTTTCAACAATTTGCTGAGGAGTCTGTCAACAAATCAAGGGAAAGATTTAAAGGACTGTTACAAAAGTGTCCACATTACATTATTACAAGATGCATCCAAATTGAGACGTATTATAATGGATTAAATGAAGCAACAAGGTTGGTCATTAATGTCTCTGCTAATGAAGCATTATTGGCAAAGCCTTATGTTGAAGCATTTGACATCTTGGAGTGAATTGCGTCGAATAATGGATAATGGTCTAATCCATGTGCTACATGGAAAGACATCTAAAGGATTACGAAATGATGATGCACTGTCATCTATAAATTCCAAGATTAAAAACATGACAGACATAGTGATGAGGAATATGTCGCAATAGGCTTTTGCTGGAGAATCTTCCAAAGTAGTGAAGAATGTGAGCAATATTAAAGACATTTCTTGTTCATACTACGAAGGAGAGCATCACTTCGATGAATGCCTGTTAGGGTTGACTTTTTACTGTAGAAATATGTGTTGGTAGGCCTGTTTGACCAAGATTTTGAACCCTTTCCCATCATTATTTGCCTAAAAAAATTACATATTCTTAAAGTAGAACATGCGTAGAACATTTCTGGATAAATTGCAATATATGGTATTTTATGAAAAAATGAGAAAAACATGGTCAAGTTCGAAGAAAATAACAGTTTTCCGATTTTGCAGGAATTGTGCCTGGCGCAATTTTAGAGTCCAACTTTGTCAAAACGTACGTTTTGATTAATAAATGTCAAAGGGGACATTTCCTACATGTTTGAATCAAACTACAACCGTGAGTCCAAGTCAAAAAGAGGTTGTTAGGTGAATCTCAACCTATTTCCACCTAAAAAGATAGGAAGTTTAACTAACTCAAGGGCCTATAAAAGGGAGTCTCTCCCTCAGCTTCAAATCATCCATTCCAAGCTCGTTTTCAGCTTCCTTTCATTTCTTCATAGTTGTAGAACTCATGCTTATGCTTTAGATTCAAGTTTTTTAGTTGTTATTTCCTTGTATTTTCATACTTCTGCCTACCGTATTGCCTTTAATTCAAGTTCTACCTTTTGTTCTTCATTTATTCTGTTCTTCTTAAGTTCTTTAGCGAGTTTACACTCTACTCACGCTCAAAAGAGAAGATGGTCAAGCTAGAACTCCTTGTACGACTTATTTATTCGTTTTAATTCAATGAAAAATACTTCATTTATGTTTTCGTACATTTTCTTTCCCTTAATTATGCACGAGATTAATTATCAACCTATTTGTGGAATGCCTTAGTCAAAATGATTTGATTTTTAACACGCTCGGGATTTTGTCCAGAATTGCGTCTGGCACTTTTTTGGGTTGGTTCTAAAAACTTCTCTTTCTGTTTTTTCTATTTGGCTAGTGGGAACTTGATTTATACACTAAAGCCCAACCCTGAGAATGGTGAGTTAGGTAAAATAATAGGAAACCAATATGGGATGTGACTTAGACATAAGTGCATAAAACATGGTCCTAGACATAGGCCCCCTGACCCATAATGCAAATGAGTTGATAAATATTCTCTAGGATTGTAATCACACATAGACATATGATTGTAGGTTACCTTAGCCTCTATAGCAACCAAAAGCGGTAGTGAAAGAGTAGAACTCAAAATCCCAAGAAAAGCCAGAATTGCACCTGGCACAATTTCCCAACAAAGTGTGTTTTCCATGTTTTGCATCAAAACGAAGGTAGGAAGCAAAGAGGTCGAGTTTTATTAAATTGTTTGATATTTAAAACTCCAGACAACAATATTTCATCACTATTTTCTTCATAAACCACAATTGCATGTTCAACCATTCACTTCTTTAAAACTTATTTGAAAAGCAACAAGTCCCTAAGGATTCGACCTTGGATTACTCCCAAGTATTACTTATGACCGTGTGCGCTTGCACAAGTCTTTAATCATTTTTAAAGGTAGAGAAAATCCCAACAATGCCCTAGAAATCCAGCCTTAGTATACTACTTGTGGAATCCACAGAACAATCGAAACAACCCCTATTCGAACACATTCAACCTAGGCTGGAGAAATCATCATAGCTTTAGTTGGGGTGGAAACCAAGGAGGGCACAATGCTGGAACTTCGAATGCCCCATTATACCAGCAGAAAGGAAATTACCCACCTGGATATTTGGGTCAAAGACAACCACTAGCCCATAACCAATCAGAAGGAACATTGAGTTCTTTGGAGAACTTCATTAAGGCTGATATGGTGAATAATGATGCAACTGTATAGAGCCAAGTTGCGTTATTACAAAGTCAGGCTACATCCTTACGCAACTTGGAAGTGCAAATAGGGCAATTGGCCACAAATTTGAAAAGTATATGTTGTGCTTCCTAGCAATGGGTAAATTATAGCGCAAGTATACACTAATTCTTGTCAATTGTAGTACAAACAAGGTCGTCTCCACAGGGAATTCATGAGTACAGAAAATGGTTAATTGATTCGAGCTACCAAAAGAAATAATAAAAGAAAACGAAGTTGGTTTATCAATTTTTGCTAGTAACTTGTCTCAAAGTAACATGTAAATAAAGCAGTGAATGGGAGGACAATTAAACTTTTCCAGACTACTTCCAACAAAGAATTGAACAAACAGCAAATTCCCTATCGGGGAATCGACTGCTCGGGGAGGTTTAAATCTATTTTTAGGGAATCGAGGAGAGGAAATTCACCTACTGATTTTAAGTGTCACCTACTGAAGAAAAACAAATGAAACTCTTAGAACCCAGACCCTCACGGCTCTCTTCCGAGTTACCTAGCAATTGTTCTAACCCAACTCCAGTCGTGGTTACAACAAACATGAAACCAATCTATAGGCACCGTAGAGTGAACCCCATTCCTAAGTATTCACTACTCTGTTTCAGAAAGAACACAGAAACTACGACTAACAACAGTGAATCCACGCACAGGAGCTTTCCCAAGCTTCCTATGAGCTTGCACACTAAACCTGCTGGCCAAACATGTTTAGAACGACGGAAAAATTAAACCCACTGCTATTAAATAAGAGTTCAAATGCATTCAACAATAGCTCAACGTCTATTACAGCAAGTTTCAACCCCTCCCCGAAGAAAGGAGAATTAGTTCATGATGAAATAGAAATAAAAGAATGCACAGATGAAAAAGGACTCCATTTCAGAAGGCAATAAGAGAAAACCCAGAAGCTTCCCCGGATGAACACTGAAGAGCTCGAGCCAAATCCGTATCTCTCTCTCACCTGTCGTCAATGGAGACCCCACGTCTTTTTTTTCTGTTTTCGAGAGTGTTTCCCTGAAAACGATGCCTCTAGTTAGGTCCACCATCATCTCCTTTGCGACTGGGGTGTCTCTTTCTTTTTGTACCCCACATTTTGCTTAGGGCACCAAAGAACCTCACGTGGATGCTGTCTAAACAATGTACGGACACTGTACAGATACAGTAACAGCGCGGGTGAAATCAAATTACTGTTCCGGCCTCTGCTCTATAGCTTCCAAAGCGCTAACCTGCTTCCGACTTCAACCAGTTGCCCTTAGTCTCCAGTAGCATCAATCTATTCCACTCATGCTTCACCTGCTTCGAATGCACCAAATTTTGCTTTCTGCACTAAACATCCACAATTTAGCATTTACTCCGAAATTTAATGAATCTACAAGAGTTTATACATCGAAGGTTCCTTATGAGATTTCTCACATTCTTGTGGCTTAATTAGTTTGTATTTCACATTCTTGGCACACAATTACCCTTAGCTTGGCCCATAATTCACTCTCTATTTGAGAGCTATCAGTATACCACATGGAGCATTATCAAGCGATACAGAGCGCCCAAAAGGGGATGGTAATGAGCAATGTAAGGCTCTTATCTTGAAAAGTTGTAAGGTATTCTCACCAGCCACTACTAGAATTTTGGGTTTTTGTGACGCTCATGAACAGTAAAATACTGTTAAAAATTATAAAAAAGAATGTCACAAAAGATAAAAAATACTTTTTTGGAGGTAAAAAATGGAGACTGTCGGATTTTTGACATTTCGTGACGTTTTTTAACCGCCATGAAAATTTTGGCAAAAAATTTGTTTTTAGTAACGTCACGAAAGGTTGAGGTGCGTTTTTGGAGGGAAATGACGGAGTGTTCCGAATTTTTTACTTTTCGTGACGTTTTTCTAATTGTCACAAAAAAGGCGAAAGTAAATACGTTTTTCTTGACTTTTAATAAACATTGCAAAATGTTGAGGCGCGTTTTTGGCGAGAAAGGACAGAGTTCTTCGGATTGCCAGCTTTTCGATGTGTAAAAAACGTCACAAAAAGTTATTTCTCATGACGTTTTTTACAAGTCACGAAATGGTAGGACCTTGTTTTCTGGCGGGAAAACCGGATATTTGGATTTTTCGTGACGTTTAAAATACATCACGAAAAGTTGAAAATTGAAAGTTATGGTGACACCTAAAACACGTCATGAAAAAGTGAGTTTTTTCGTGATGTTTGTTATACGACACGATAAGTGGGGAAACTATATTTTTACCGACGTTTACAAGAACGTCACGAAATGGTTGCTTTTTGTGATGTTTAAAAACCGCATGAAATGGTGGAGCGATATTTTTTATGAGAAAACATGACGACTAACGAATTTGTCGTCATTTGTGATATTTTTTAAACTTCATGAAATTTTGAGCCATGTTATTTAGCAAGAAAATGTGTCGAAAATTTGTGCTCACAATTTTTTTGTTAATTTATAACATTTTTAAATTGACAAAAAAATTGATGATTCAGTTTTTTAAATTGCAATTTTTTAAAATTTAAAATATCATCATCAATTGATGATTAAATTGACATTTTTTTTTAATTTATGACAGCAAAACCGAAGACCAAAAAGAGAAATCACTATCAAACGGACCCTTAAATTTATAGATTTTAGAAAATGGATTTAAGTCAAAATATTATTTAAATATTAACCCCAACCAATTTTAAATTTTACTTTTTTATTTTATATATATATATATATATATATATATATATATTTCAATATCAAAATTGTTCATAAATTTTTTTCTTCCATCCAAAAAGATTTAATTAATGATTACAATTTAAATACCAAGATTGCAATTTGTAATTGTAAATCTTGAAAAAAAAGAAAATACAATTTTTTTTTTGTTGAAATTTGTAAATGACAAAATATAAAGAAAAAAAACTAATTAACTTAAACATCTTTTAAGCTAATTTGTTGGAATATAATATTCTTTTTTTAGGGGTAGTAGAAATTCCTGCTAAGTAAATTTTGCACCCCATTAAAAATAAATATTATTTTGTAAAATTGATTTCATTCTAAAAAAAACATTTTAAAATGTCAATTTCCATTATTTTATATTATTTTTTCACCCTAAATCACCTTATCCCTTCCTCCTTTACCCTAAAATCTCTTAACCCACTTTTTCACTTTTCTTGCTAAGAGCCGCCGCCCATGCCTCTATTGTGAAGACCACATCAAGAGTAGCTAAAACCCTCCGCTGGTGAAGCCGTCCCTGCCTCTAGTGAACGTCGTCCCCGACACTGCTGAACGACGTCCCCGCCGCTACTAAACGTCGATCCCACCACTGGTGCTCCTGCTGGAGGAAAGCAGCAAAAACCCCATCACCTGCTTATCCACTCCCCTCCCTGCAAATCTGCAGCTCCATTTCTTCATTCCCATGTCCAATTAACAACAGCAGCTTGAGAGAACTTTTGTCTCTTCTTCTCTAATTCATCGGCTATAGAGACTTGAATTGCTTGTTGTGCTCGTAGGGCTTTCCTCTCCAATCTTTCTTCTCAGAATTCTACTGCTCTCATGTCTCCTTCCTTCGCCACGAGGTTATGTACAAACGAAACCCATTTCTCTCTTTCTCTGGATTTTGGAGATATATGGCTAGAGTTGACAATAGGTGTGTGATCAAATTGCATTTATAGAGTCTGAAAGCAAGCTCGCTATTTGGGGAGTCATTAAGGCAAGTTCCCAAGTCATCGATAAAGGTGGCATCAAGGCCAAAGAGTTCTCCCCCTAAAACCAGATGTGAGATTTGTGATAATCTGGTGAGTGCATCTGTGGTAATGCCTGCAAGGTGTTTGTGATATTGGTTGTTTGAATATTTGAGGAGTTTGTGATTGTAGGAGGTGTTTCTCACCAAAGCAACCACAGATAAGGGATTGATCAAAATGATGATGTGTATGGGAGAAGCTCTAAGGACCATTTCCTTCAAGGTTAGAACGGCTTCTTATGGAGGAACTGAGTGTGTCAACTCCTTTGGAGATGAACAACTTGTTGTCAATATGCTTGCCGTCAAGCTTCTGTTTGAGGTCAACCTTCCATTAGTCTCGAATGACGATTGTTTGAAGTAAAATTATTATTTTCAAACTTCGTTTTCTTTCTTCGCATCCATGGACGATATTTTTTTTAACTATGAAAGAAGTTTTGTAGATTAATGTTCAATCAACATAGATTTCCATATGTTACAGATGAAACTTGAACCAAATGAATACAAGAAAGACGACATCAACATGTTGAGAATGGAGTGGGCCGAGTTTATTGAGTCCTACTTAAATTTTGCATAAAATATGTGGAATTATCGTTTTGGGTTGACCATGAACTCATGTTGCATATAATATAATTTTTGCTTGCACAATGTTCGAGTTCATGGTTGATGTATTGGTGGCAGTACCTTTTGTTAGGCATGTTTTTTGGACTTTTGGCTACCTTATACTATCATGGTCATTTAAACTCACACCTGACGAACAGAATTGTGAGTTGTTAACTATATCCCTGTTTATTAATTTGAATGTATAGTAATTATAAACATTCGATTAATCTGAAAATTTAAATTTTCTGGTAGGATTATTTCATGAGACACATTACTTTGAAGTATCTATCTTGTCATAGAAGAAGTTCTTAATTGGGTTCATATTCACCGCATATAAAGTACTACATTATGTCAAATTTTGTTTGAACGTTATTGTTTTTGTCAAATTTTTTGAGAAATTTGCTCTTTGTAAATTGCTTATCATTGCATTATATAACAAAAGCAAGATTGACACTAGAAACGAGAAGTTGTCAGGTTTCTTTATTTTGTCAGACCGCATCATGATGAGCTTAAGCATGTTGTGGCCATTTCCATCTTAATTCCAATATAACAAAGATAAGCTATTAATTGGTGTCGTCATCATTCATACTGTAGCATTTAAATCTTAAATCAATCTGAATTGCCTTTGTTATATGCTGTAACGATAGCTAAATTACCACCCTTATCAGATTATTGAGTAAGTTCACAAGGAAGATTGAATATTGATTATTGATAGTGTCGTTAGAATATGATTGTACCTTTTCAATCCTTGTGATATACTACTAATTTGTGCTATAATGATTACTTATATTTTGTGCTATGTTACTGAAGGATGTAGAAGAAGTGTAGGGTTGTTTTGTTATTTTAATTGCTTCTGTTCTGTTGGGATCTTTGTTTGGGCATTTCGTTGGTTATTTTATCATATTATTGTGTAAGTTCACAAGAAATTTTTTAATACTAATTATTGATAGTGTCATTAGAAGATGATTGTACGTTTTCAAACCTTCTGATGTACTACTGGTTTGTGCTATATTGATTACTGATATTTTGTGCTATGTAATTAAAAGATGTAGAAGAAGTGTAGGCATGTTGTTTATTTTAATTGCTCATTTTCTGTTGGGATCTTTGTTTGGTCATTCTGTTGATTATTTTATCAGATTATTGAGTAAGTTCATAAGAAAGACTATGCATATTTATTATTTATAATGTCGTTAGAAGATGATTGTACGTTTTCAATCCTTCTGATTTACTACTAGTTTGGACAATATTGACTACTGATATTTTGTGCTATGTTACTAAAGGATGTAAAAGAAGTGTAGGCACGTTGGTTGTTTTTTTTTTTTTTAATCGCTTATGTTCTGTTGGGATCTTTGTTTGCAAAGATTACTATTGTGCTAGGCTCCTATTACGCTAAGTCACTATTGTGATAGATTTATTTCAAAACGTTAATTGATGAATTTTTTCATGAGAAAATTCAAATTTTGTACAATGTGGAATATCTAGCTATCCTTTCGATCCTTCGCACCTTTTAATAGATAGAATTTGTTCTTTTATAAGTGACTTTATTCCCTTATCTATTTATTGGTTATTCATTTATCTAACTTAGGTATTGTTTTCTTCATTAGGTCTTTCACGAACTCAAAGAAGTCGACAACTAGAAATGCAACTAATTGGTGGATGAGCTTCTTTGTTGGGGTTGGTATGTCAGACATGTTTAATTATGTACTTTGAACTTGTAGCAATTTGTACATCTTATGTGTTTAATATATTGTAATAGCAAATTGGAGAATACTTTGTTCCTATATGATTTCAACTTTGTTATATAAATTCATGTCTTCGCGATGTCGATCGACAATTTAATGATATGAAATTTGTCTTCCGTGATGTTTGCCAGCAAAATCAAATCCATTTTCTGTGACGTTTTCTAATCGTCACAAAATATAATTTTTATGAGGTTTTTAAAACGTCACAAATTTTATTTTTAATGACGTTTTTAAAACGTCACAAAATCGTTTTTATGACGTCTTTTTAGACGTCATGAAATCATTTTTTGTGACGTTTAAAAAACGTCATGGAAACCTGTCATGTGACATTTTCTAGCTATAAATTCTGTTTCGTGACGTTGTTTAACCGTCACAAATTCTAATTCCGTCACGATAACTCATTTACTGTGACATTTTTTAAACGTCACGAAAAGAAACATTTGTGACGGTCTAAAAGCGTCATCAAATCATTTTTCTTGACGTTTAAAAATCGTCACAAAAAAACGATATTTTGCATGACGTTTTTAAACCATCAGGAATGCTACTTTTCATGACGTTTTTAAAAACGTCATGAATACCTTTCATGATGGTGGCATAGGTGATGACGTTAAAAACTTCACGAAAGGATTTTGTGACGTTTAAAAAATGTCACGAGAACCCAAATTTCTACTAGTGAGCTCATCCAAATGCTCCGGGAGTAATGTAGAATCAAATGAGAAGGAAGAAAGTGAGTGATAAGACGAAAAATACACCCATATTTTATATATTTATTTTACATTTTATTAATTTATTATGTTTAAATATTTGAATTTAATTATAATTTATAATTTTGTGGCAGATTGAAGATATTCAAGAATAATAATTTAAAACCGCAATTTTAGAGGAGAATGTGGACTTCACCAAATTGGGAAGAGTTCAACGGATAAATACAGACACAATTATTATGGCGGGAAGCTTCAATTTGAGAATTATGAATTTTTAGGATATTTTGTAAATAAAGATATATAATCAAAGTAGGATTACATAATCCTCAATTGATTAGGAATTCTTTTATTTAATTTGTTTTCTTTTAAAAATGATATTTCCCAATTAGTTGGGAATTCTTTATTAGAGATAATTCCTCTTTAAAAGAGGATAAAGTTAATCTCTATAAATAGAGAAGCCTTATTATTGGGAGATCCATCATTCAAGTTCCAAGAAAGAGCTCTCTTCTCCGAAATTCAGTTATCTCCCTCTACCATGAGTGACTAGGCTTTAATTCTTCCAACTCAATGGTGATTCAAGTCCAATTGTAAGCTTGAGAGGCTCAAGTTAGATAGAGATTTCTTCTTTTTCAAGTATTCTTTGTTTCTTGTTCTTATTATTTATGAACAATTTATATTAATTAAATTGACGCCTTAATTCATGTTAATTGTTCTACTGCTATCCATGAGTTTGTGATCTATAATTGTCATGAATGATTGAAATGAGTAGCAAAGAGTTGGCTTATGTGTGTGTATTTATGGCTTTTCCATGTTTACATAGCTTGCATAATAGACTCTAGGGAAACAAAGGGACAAAATTAATTAACTTGCAACTATCTCAAATTAATTGATTTTGGTTTAGTCATTCTCATCATCCTTAATGCTATTCTTTGATTAATATGGAACGCTATCGTGCCCAGTTGATTAATTAATAAGATTTAATTTTGATGCTTGGTCTAAATTAATTAAATTAGGAGAATTAAAACTTACCACGACTGTTCCGAGTAAGTAGACTAAGTTCTTGAATCAAGAAATCAATTTTTTTATATAAAGCCGATGATCAAGATTACAATTGGATGAAAATCACACCTTTGGATTGGAAGCTCGGTAACATTAACTTTCATTTTCCTTTTAGTTTATCTTTTTAAATTTCAAAATTTAAATACAAACCCCCCATTTTTTTTAACTTTGAGAAATTAATTTCACTAGTTCCCTTGGGATTCGACCTGGTCTCACTACTTCTACAAGTTAGATTTAAGTAAAATCAGTAATTATTTTGGAGGGCCTCGACAACCCTTACTAGTGAGTCGAGGGCAGGGAGAAGTTTTGAGTCAGATAAATTATTAGTTGCTATATCTTTTTTTTATGCCATAGAACCTAGAAAAGCAGCGAACAGAAGTGCACAGACCATGGAAACATAGGACGATGCACCAATAAAGGAAAAAGCGAATCCAACAATTGCTAGGACAGTAAATGCTGGAGTATCTGATTTGCGGGCAACAGGAAAATAGAAACAACCAGAGCAGGAAAATGTCCGAGCAGAGTATAGACTGCACCTCCATACTCTAAGAAACTACAGAAAAAGAACCAAGATGCACAATTCATAAAGTTCTTGGATGTGCTGAAGCAATTGCACATTAATATTCCATTGGTGGAAGCGTTGGAACAAAGGACTAGCTACGTGAGTGTTTTGGATTTTGAATTCAAATAAATAGAAAGAGCACAAGTGTATACCCATCACAAGTAATAAGTGGAATGAGTATTCCGAGTATCGATCCTCAGGGACAATGTAGTCTTTTTGAGAAAAATATACTGATTTGAAAAGTTGTAATTGAATCAAGGTGAAATAATTCAAGGGAATGTTGATTTTGTTCATCTAAAACTCAATGTAATAAACCCATCCCTAGTTACTTCAAATTATCTTGAAAATGAATTTGATTGTGGGTCCAATGAAGATTCCTCCTTCTAGGGGTCTCTACATGAATTCTTCATCCCTGTTGATGTAGGTTGACTATTGGAGCTTTTGCTCCATTATGATGACATCAACTTGACTTTGTATATTCTGATGTATGTGGTCCTATGAAGACAAAAACACTTGGAAGTTTATCATATTTGTTTACCTTTATAGATGATCATTCAAGAAAAACATGAGATTATACCTTGAAGACTAAAGATATGGTGTTGCAAGTGTTTGAACAGTTTCATGCTTTTGTTAAAAGAGGAACTGACAAGAAGTTGAAGTGCACTATGATCGATAATGGAGGTGAGTATTGTGGACCTTTTGATGAGTATTGTTGAAGCCATGGTATTCGACATCAAAATACATCTCCTAAGAACTCCTCAATTAAATGGTCTAGCTGAGAGAATGAATAGAATACTAGTTGAGTGGATGAGATATTTGCTTCACAGTCACATTTACTGAGATCGTTTTAAGGTGAATCATTGAGTATAGTTGTGTATGTTTTGAATCTCACATGTCATGTGTTCCTTTGAGTTTGAAGTCTCGAACAAAATATGGTTAGATAAGAAAATATCATATAATCACTTGCATGTCTTTCAAGGTATAATCACCTGTCATGTGTTCCTTTCGTACATGTTCATAAAGACGAGAGATCGAAGCTTGACATAAAGACGAGACCATGTATGTCCTTTAGCTATGGCCAAGATGAGTTTGGTTATAAACTATATGATCCAGTACAAAAGACGCTCATTTGAAGTTGAGATGTTCGTATTTGTAGAAGACCAGACCATACAAGATATTAAAAAGATAGATAATACAAAGTTTCACCATAGTGACGATTTTATTGACTTGGATTCAGTTCCTTTTACACAACATTCTACACAGACTGAGAATAAGATTCAAAATGATCAATTTGATGATACATATGAGGTTGAGGATCTAGAACCGGTTGAGGTAGATGAATGTTCTTGAATAGTCGTTGGAAATAAAGATTCCTACAGATGTTTCACTCAGGATATCTATTAGAGATTGACATTCATCCACACGATATCCTATTGATGAGTATGTGTTACTAACTGATTCGAGAGAATATGAGAGTTATCAGGAGGCCATGGAAGATGAGCACAAAGGGAAAGTGGATTGATTCAATGAAGGATGAAATGAAGTCATTGCATAAAAATGACACTTATAAGCTTTCCAAGTTGCCTAAAGAGAAAACTGCACTAAAAAATAAGTGGGTTTATTGAGTGAAACAAGAAGAACATGCTTCACAACCGCGTTATAAAATGAGGCTGGTTGTCAAAGGGTTCAGGAGGTGTTGACTTTGATTAAATTTTTGCTTATGTTGTCAATATGTCTTCTATACATGTAGTTATAGGTCAGTAAGCCTTGACGTGAGGTTCAGTAGATGGATGTCAAAATTGCGTTTTTGCATGGTGACTTAAATAAATTCATATGGAACAACTAGATGGCTTTGAGGAGAAAGACAAGGATGGTCTTGTGTGCAAGTTGAAGAATAGTCTTTATAGGTTGAAATAGGCACCGAAGCAGTGGTACAAGAAGTTTGAGTCAGTTATGGGAGAGCAATACTACAAAAATACCACTTCTGATTGTTGTATATTTGTGTAGAAGTTTTCTAAAAAATGATTTATTATACTGTTGCTTTATGTTGATGACATTTTAATTGTTGATACGTTGAAGAAATAGTAGAGCAAATCTGTTGACATGAAGGATTTGAAGCCACTGAATAAGATTCATGGAATTCGTATAGTACGAGACAGAGCATCCAAAAAATTGTATATGTCTTAGGAGTATTACATAGAGAAGCTTCTTGAAAGATTCAACATGTCCAGAGCTAAAGTAGTGAGTTCTCCTCTATTTAGTCACTTCAAACTGAGTAGCAAATGGAGCCATTCTACACATAAAGAGAAGGAAGAGATGAGCAGAGTCTCATATGCTTTAGCAGTTGGAATTTGATGTACATCATGGTATGCACTAGACCAGATATTGCTCACTCTGTTGGTTTTGTTAGTCTTTTTATGTCCAATATAGGAAAATTTGCACTAGACCCATCGTACGCACTAGCAGTTTGAAGCTCGCTTATAGAATTCATTGATGTCCAAAATCAATTATAGAACTCATTAATTTGTTAGTCGTTCTATGTTCATATCAATAACATTGGGAGGTAGTCGAGTGGGTCATGAAATATTTGTGAGGTACTTCCAGTTTAAGCTCATTTTTGTAAGTGGAAAGCTAGTTCTTGGTCGGTTACATAATTTAGATATGACAGGAGATTTAAATAACCGGAAGTCTACTTTTGACTATTTGATGACATTTAAAGGTGGTGGAGTGTCATGGCAGTCAATATTACAGAAGTGTGTTGCACTTTGTCTACTGAAGTAGAGTATATTGTGGCAGCAGTGGCTTGCAAGGAGATTTTAATGAATGAAATGATTTACATAGGAGCTCCGCTTCAAGCAACAACAGTGTGTGATATTCTATGATAATTCGAGCACTATTCATCTTGGTAAGAAATCAACATTTCATTCTAGAGCCAACATATAGATGTGAGGTATCACTAGATGAGAGATGCTCTAAATGCAGACCATTTGAAACTTGAGAAGATACATACTGATTGTAATGGATCTGATATGCTGACAAAGAATCTATCAAAAGAAAAGTTTAGTTTTTTCGTTCCGGTGTTAGAATGACAATTTCTTTCACATAGTAAAAATAAGGAGATTTGTTGGATTTTTTCAGTATATGTGAAGGCGCATATAGACTTAGGTTAGTTTTTTGTTTAAAATTAAAGGTTTAGCCGCAGAGAAATAGAAGCACAGTGAGAGAGAGAAATTAGAAGAAAAATACAAAAGAAAGGGATTCTATACAAAAACGTTTTTAGCACATTTGGAGATCGATCTATGGTTCGATCGAACTAAAATTTTGATAGCGTGTTCACAACACGAGGATCTTCAATCTGGACTATGGAGATTTATTTTGGAGCTACCCATAGTTAGATACAGTTGGTAGTTGGATTCCACTTTAAGTGTGATCTTTCTAATTTATTCTCTTCTATTATTGTTGTGTTTGCCGACATTTATTGTCTCGAGATATCTATTATTGTATGCCTCTAGTTGTGACTAAGGATAACTCGTTGTAGCCTATTATTTATTATGGCGGAGATTTTGACTTCGATTTATGGTTTTTTACTCCTCGCCTTGATGAAGTTTTTCCATGTTAAAATTGCTTGTGTTCGTTGCTTGTTTGAATTATTTTTACTTGCTATTTCCTATTAGATTCACACAAGAGAGGATAATTGGTCCATAAAATTAAGTGTCTATCCCAACAATTCCAACATATGTGCTCTCAATGAGGCTTCATTGCAGCCTTTACCATTGTAAAAGAGGTTTTTCCCTTTTTGCAATAGATACCTCGAGAGAACCTCCTCCAATACCTTCTGCAATTTAGGGTATGGAGCCATCGTCGTCGAGTATAGCGTACGGAGAGTAAAAAGCTTATAGAGGGTCACCATTCCTTCTTCTTTCACTCCTCCGCATAGACCTCGCACAGTTCGTTCTTCCTAACCTGACTATAATCAATCTTATGATCGGGTTTGCAATTAATGTCATTTTGTCTTTGTGCTATGATTGCAAGGAGATAAAGTAGTACGTTGCTTTCAATTAAACAGGTTATAATTGTTACAAACTTTCTTCAATCTCTTTAAGTCATTTGAACAGGAGAGCGTATTAGGCAATGAATCAATCAAGTATGTATAAATATATTATAGCTTATAAGAGGAAACCTCATTTGGAGGGAGGGTGAACAATTGGAGTAGAGTCAGAATAACTCTCTAAAGAGAGTTATTCTAGTCTTTATTTGGGAAGTTTTGAGCAATTTAGTGTTAATGTATGTCTATTTTAGCTTGTGAAAATCTTAATAGATATAGAACATGATTTTTGAGCTAAAGATTATTGCAATGAATGCTTTGGCTTAAGTTAGTGCTAAATTTTTCCTATTATTGGCTCTTCACCTAGGGTTGAAAGCTGAGAACCGGAGCATGAGGTAAGCGTTGAGCCCAGAAAGCTGTTGTCAAAGCACAGTTGAGCCTGAGCAAGTAGAAGTTGGAGCAATTAAGTGCTTGAGCATAGATTCACAGTGTAATAATTATCCCACACGGGGATATTTTACCATGCCCGTACAATTACCACCTAGGTGCCCTAAAATTGGGACCCGATATAAAAGGGACAGAATGACCTAGCCGATATACGCAGATCCCAATAGAGAATATTTTATGTGTTGGAAAAGGCAAGGGAGAGGAATTTTCACCATTTTCGGAAGGAGAACTGGCGACAGAGAGAGCTGTTGCTGTCATTTTCGTGTTGGTGTCTCCTTTTGCGTTTTCTTTACCTTTTTTTTTCTGAAATGGGTTGTATCTTTCCGTTACCCATGGTATTTTTCTTTTTCTCCATGAGCTAAACCCCAGTTTGGGGAAGATTTACATGCTGTAGCCACTGAACAACCAAAACTCTAGTCGTTATTAATTGCTATTTAATAGCGCTATGCATATTTTCTTAATCTTGCTGAATATGGTTGGCCACCTTGTTTAGTTTGCTCGCTTCTGTATGATTCGAAAGGATATATAGTTAGTCGACTTGTTCTGTTTGTGATTAGCCACTTAGTGGGTTCGAGGATACTTAGGGATGAGGTCCCCTAATCATACTTAGAACTTGTTTTTAATGCTTGGATATCTAGCAATAGGAATTGTGGGTATTCTTGCTTGGGTGTCTCGGAAAGGAACCACGTCGAGTTGAGCAATAGTGAGTGATTTCAGGCTAGAGTCGAGGTTGAGATGTAGTGAAAGCATAATAAATCTTCCCCGTTGTTTCCATATCTGTTAACCCCTTTTTCCACTATGTTGTGCTAGAGCTTTTTCTTATCCGCAACATTTGTAAATTTGTTTGCTACTGGAGTCATTTACTGCTTTTGTTTATGCTTTTCTCAATTACTGTTTTTACACCAACATTCTTATTTTATTATTTTCTTGCACCATTGGTATTCTTAAGCAAAACATAAAATATTACTCTACGTCCCTATAGATTCGACCTTGTTTGTACTACAATCAACAAATATAGTGTATACTTGCACTTGTATCTATTACAGTTGTGAGGACGCAACAAGCCACTTGGACGCATGTACGCTCAAGCCCTCTTCTTCCAATTTCGTAAATTTTGTAAATTAGCGGCATATGTTGATGCGCGAATTTGGTTGAGAAGATTTGACAAAATATTGCACCAAAGGGATCAACATTGACCTGTAAAGCTAACATAATAAAACACCAATGTGGTACTAGCTAATAACTCTCCATAAGAGAATGTTTTGTGGCTTTATTAGGGTAATATTTGTGCAAAAATGTTAGGATTCTTATTAAAGCACCATGAAAAAGAGTATAAATCATTTATCTAGGCCCTGAGCTGTTATAATTATCTATTTCCTCATTTTGAATGAATTATGCGTAATTCTTGATTTTTTTGAATAGGAAATGTAGAATTTGGAAAGGACAAGTTGAGTGCTGCTCAAGAATCAAACCCAAACATTTGACATTCTTGATTTTTTTGATGGTGAGTACTTAGGATGAGACTCACCCTATTGCACCTATGAACTTCTTTTATTGTTTGCTTTTATTACAATGAGAGTTGGGTTTGATGTTTGGGTATCTCGGGAGAGAACCGTGACAGTTTGGACATTCAGTATTTCTAGTTTGCTTGAGCATAGTTAGCAAGGGGTGAAAGAATTTAAGCAAATGTCCCTCGATTTACATTTAAATCGTTTCTTCATCGTAACTGTTATTCTCTATGTTGGATGCTCTAGTATCGTACTAAAATATTTATGTGCTGTTTTCCTTTCCTGCTTACAATTTATTTCTATCGTATTCAAACTACGTAATCAAACTCTTTTTATTTTGCTTTTCGGTATTCTGAATTTGTTAATTCAAAGTATAACACCAATCCCTGTGGAAATGACCTTGTTTACACTACAATCGGCGAGAATAGTGTATACTTGCACTAATTCTCTCTTAGTTGTAAGAAAGCGAACACTAACCACACACACTCTGATGCTTAAGTTAGAATTGGAGGTAATATGTGCTTAGCTTAAAGTAAAGTTTTCTTTTTAGCTTACCTTTAGGGAGAAGCCTTCTCTTCTATTTATAGAGATCTGATCCCGTCCCTTTAAAGTATCAGGATATATGCTCCTATTCTTCTCAGGATATCTTCTTATTTTGAGTAGTTGGTGATCTTTAGAGATAATTACCAAGTTGATGGACTTTTCGGACGTTCGTGGGTTTCCATCGTGAGTTGGATGACATAGAAGAAGCAAGCTAGTCCATTATTGGGCTAGTCAGCAGGTCAACCTTGGCCTTGTGTCATGGGGCCGAGGTCAATGCCAATGTGCTTGGATCGGGTTGCATCGAGACTAGCACCATGGCGTTATGGCCTTAGTTGGAACATTGACTACTCAACCTCAACTGGTTTTCCAGGTGCTGAGGTATTAGGAACAACGCCTTATGTTCTCTCCGTTGTTCGGTTTTGCCATTCTCTAGATTTTAACCATTTTCAAATGTTCTCGTTGTTTGTAGACCTACTCACCTTAAATTGGGCTTAGTTATTCATGTAGCTGTTTGTAGAAATAAATTCTTTTTTTTGTCCCATATCAGTAGCCCCACCCTCTAAGAATTTTATTAAAAATCGATATCATTCTTTGAGATTATTTGTTGACTTTTTTCCCTTGGATTACAGGAGGAAGATGTTTTGGGTAGACAAATGGTTTATGGGAAGAAAGCCCAAATTTTAAGCGGCCTAATAGAGGGGTAGGGGGCTGCTTGGTCAATTTTGACCGTCAAAATTTGGCTGACCAATCAAAGTTGTCTAGCCAACTACATGGTCTTATCGGTCTTGTTTTTTTTTGTTCGAGGTAAGAAGAAAATCTCTTTTTGTTTTTGGTTTCGATAGCTTGAATGTGGAATGGACCACCACAGATGATAGGTTGTTTTCAGTCCATCCTCCAATTTTGAAGTAGCAAGACCCTTGTGGCTTGATTCTTCTATTGTAATTGAAAATCACTTGTCGATTCTTCATGAAAAATATTGTATTCCTGACTCCATTAGCCTCAGGATCTCTCAGGGAGAAATAATTTTTTATCCGACAATGTTTAAATTTTGCATTCCTTCCCTAATTTCATTTTTTTTTAATTTCTGGGCTTTCATCCAACTTGGTCCTGCTGAGGTGGAGTACTTTAATTAGTTGTTAAAAGATGAGTTGTCATTCAATATTCTAATTAATTACAAAAATAAAAAAATAAAAAATCAGTATTTTTGTATTAATCAGCTATTTTCTTAAAATGCTCTAAACAGCCATGAATTCAGCTTAATAAAAAAAATGTGCTGCATCAAATATAGGGTAGATTGGTGTTTTTAATTAAGCTAAGCTTAATTTCTAAGAGATAATTAAAATAAAATAATGATCAAAATGGTTTTCAAAGAAGAAAATTTGCCAATCTTTATTGAATCCAAATAATCAGATTAACCATTAACGAATAAAATAAATAACGAAAAAAAACAAAAAACAAATAACAAATAACTAAATTAAGCTAGCAAAAGAGAAGAAGATTACCATAACATACAAAAAGAAAGAAAAAAAAGTGTCTATATGGTAGAAGTTGAACGGAGGGTAAAAATATGAATTTGAAGTAAATTAATTGGATGGAGGGAAGAAAGTGGCACCGGAAGTCCTTTTAGAGGAGAAACACTCCTCCAAATCAGCTGCATTGGACGCGGCTTGAACGACCTCTAGGGAAACAAGGAGGCCAAAGCCATTCTTCTCGAGGCGCCGATGGGTTCGGGCAGCATCGGATGCTTCATTGGAGACCAAGAATAATAGGTTCTCCATCACCGTTGTGCGCTTTCTTCGCAAATTTGGAACTCAAATCTATCTTCCTTAGAGCTTATGACAAGAAAATAACAAATCTCTTTTTGTTCGATATTATTCTATTATGAATTAAGTTTACTCAATCTATCAACTTTTTTTTTTTTTTTTGAAATGTAGTTAATTTATTGTTAGATGGTATCAGAGTGGGAGAGTGGGACATATTCTAGCCTTGAACGATGAAATTCAAACTCTCCACGATATGGAGAAATAATTGGATGGAGAAATAATTGAAGAGAATTTGGATAAACCTCGTGAATAGGAATTTTGTTGCAGCAAGTTGAAGGGAAAGTTTTAATTTATTTTCCTTTGCAAAAAAGGAAGGGGAAATTTTTTAATTTATTCCTTTGCAAAACTTTTTGATTTATTTATAATAATTCCTTTGCAAAAAAGGAAGGGGAAAATTTTTAATTTATTCCTTTGCAAAATTTTTTAATTTATTTTACTTAATCTTAACTTTTTATTTTAATAATTTACTTCTCATTAACGAGAATAATGAAAAAAAAAACATTAATAGAATTTTGTATTATCATAAGAACAAGTATTTATATAAAATATAATTAAAATTTATTGTGTTGATATTAACTAATAATAAATTATATTTTAACAATTCAATTAATATTTATTAATGATAATTAAGTCAAATTAAATAGAGTGAGCCTTTTACGTTAAAATCAAATCTATAGTATATATAAAATGGGCTATGGGGAGAAACTTTTTTGGGAAATTGGGATTTTTGACCCCCTTTTGTTTTTTATCCCTTCACCTCAGATTTCTGACCCCTCCCCTTATTTTATCATGTAAATTGACTAAATTGCCCTCATTTCATAATAAATGCATTTATGATATGATATAATAAATTTCCAACCAACCCACCAACCACCAACTTAACAATTCTCACTTTGTTTTTTCTACTCCAAATCACCACACACACGCAAGTCACGTTTTTTTTTTCCAATAGTCAAAATTTTCTCCACGTGATTGTTGGCCCACATTATCCAATCGATCGGTCCCCACATAATCCGTTATCTCGAATCCATTGTTTTCACAATATAGGTATGTCCATTTCATCATTTTAGAATATTGTACTTCTTCAAACTTGTAATGATACGAAATTTTATCATTTTTCTAGAAAAAAACGTTATTTTACGGAAAACAGAAATGAAGTCTAGAATTTATCTTGGACCGGGATTGGTACCGGGATGAAATTTAAAACCGGGTTTGAGACCGAGATAGAAGGTAAATTCAAGCCCGGTCCTTCATGTCCAGATACGACCGGGATCGGGATCGAGATGGGGATAAACTAGGGTAGACCGGGATAGGGATTGGGACCGGGATAGGGACTGGGACCGGGACCGGGATAGAGACTGGGACCGAGACCGGGATAGGGACCGAGACCATGCAATATAAATCTTGAATTTTTCTTGTTTGTTTGTAAATTTATTGATTTGTATTTAATTATAGTGTTTCGGTCTATTTGTAGGATGTCTCGTGTTTTTATATCATTCGGTGGAGAATGGAAAGATATTGAAAAGGATTACGTGGGTGGTCGTACAAGAGGATTGACTGTGGATAGTAAAATCACCTATGCTGAATTTCTAGGACATGTATGTAGGCTAAGTAGTATAAATCGATTACAGGAAGATATCATAATTAGACGTGTATATAATTTTAAGRCGAAGGTTTGTGTAATGGAAATAACTGACGACGATGACCTGACTTTCTTCTTGACTGGTGAAGATGTCTCTGAATTGCCGCTATACATATCTACCGTGCCAAAGAAGGTACATCAGAATGAACCGTACATRCCTTCTTTCCCATATTATTTAGGCCAACACGTGTCCAATGTTCCTATTCCCTCAGCTTGTGCCCCCCATTTGCAAAACCCTTATTTCCGAGACCCTCATTTTCAAGTCCGTCAGTTCCGTCCTCGTCGTCGAACCCCTCTTCTTCCCGCCCACCACCCCCCTACTTTGGTCATATTGGTCATGATATAGCATCTCTCACACCGTTAGGGTCAGATGTTGTTCCTTGTAATTTGGGAGATGATAGGGCATATGATTGGGATGTGCCTGGCTTGTGGAATAATGGAAGTGAAAATGTGGATGAAGATAGTGATGAATCATATCGTCCAATGACCGACATGGGAGAAGGAGACGACGAAGGGGAATATGGAAATGAGTACGCCAGTGATCGACTTGATGTGCAACATGAGCATRAARAGGTAACAATTCATAATACARTGGYTGAATATCCTGTAGATGCCGTCCATGAAATGGCAAGCAATAGAGTCACCGGTCAGTCAGAAGGTGATAGATTGCAAGCCATGGTCCAATCGGCTGGGACCGATGATGTTAAGGAGSGTGACGTATTCGACTCRAAGAAGRAACTAGTTATGARAATGCATTTACTTGCATTGCGGAAGAACTTTCAGTTTCGAGTGAAGAAGTCTACGCCGGAACTATACTTGCTGCGATGCATCGATCCTACTTGCACGTGGCGACTTAGAGCCACTAAGATTAGAGATTGTAACCTGTTTAAGTTAAAGAAATATATCGCAGTCCACTCTAAGTGCAATGGTGCCGTTATGAAACAGGATCATCGTCAGGCGAAGAGTTGGGTGGTCGGTCATCTAGTATAATCAAAGTTTACTGATGTTTCTCGCACGTACAGGCCGAAGGACATCATGCAAGATATTCGTGAGGAGTACGGTGTAAATATGAGTTACGACAAGGCCTGGCGTTCGAGCGAAGAAGCACTCCGACTTATCAGAGGGGATCCAACTTCATCGTACGGGCTACTACCCGCTTATGGGGAAGCCGTGAAAATCATGAATCCAGGTACTATATTTGAATTGGAGTTGTATGATAGCAAGTACTTCAAATATGTCTTCATGGCCATGGGTCAATCAATTAGAGGTTTTATGTGTTGCATTCGACCAGTTTTGGTTATTGACGGGGCACACCTTAAAAGGAAGTACAGAGGTGTATTACTAACTGCTTCTGCTGTTGATGCGAATAACCAAATATACCCAGTTGCTTTTGCAATAGTCGGGAGTGAGAGCGTCGCATCATGGGTATGGTTTATGACTCAATTGAAGAGTGTTGTCAACACCGTTCAGAATTTGGTCTTCATTTCTGATCGACATGTCGCCATTTGTAAAGCGATTTATGAGGTATTTCCTACTGCATTTCATTGCTTTTGTATACATCATCTAAAGATGAACTTGCTGGCCAAATTTAAAACGCCCGCGTTGGAGGCATTATTTTTTAAGGATGCGAAGGCATTTCGCGAGTCATATTTCAATGAGATCTGGGTCCAACTGTGAGCACACCCAGGAGTGAGGGAATATCTGGAAGCTATAGGAAAGGAACGATGGGCTCGATGCTTTCAGACGAAACTAAGATACTCACAAATGACCACCAATATTGCAGAGTCCGTTAATGCCCTTTTCAGGCATGCACGTAAGTTGCCAGTCACCGCATTACTTGATCATATCAGAGGTGTGTTGCAGAGGTGGTTCTACGAACGTCGGACGCTTGCTTCTTCACGTTAGAGTACGTTGTCTGACCACGCAGAGGAAATGATTGCCAAAGCTTCGGATAATACACGGAGACACATTATTATGAACATCGACCAGTTTAATTTTGAGGTACGCGACGGGAACCTCAATGGGGACGTTGACTTGCAATCGCAGACGTGTACTTGTTGGGAGTTCGATTATTTTAAATTCCCGTGCTCCCATGTTATTGCTGCAGTCAGTTCTCGTAGCATAAATCCGTACACACTATGCGATGAGGCGTACACGGTCAACAGCTGGATGTTGGCATATGCAGAACCAATATTTCCAGTGGGTTCATCCTCAACATGGAAGAGTTCTCCGGGGTTTGTGAATATCGATGTTCAACCACCGAAGAAGGTCATTAGGGTTGGACGGCGACAGACGGTGAGGATTCCTTCCACAGGCGAGGTCCGTCCACCGCGCAAGTGCAGTCGATGTGGTACGTCGGGACACAATCGTAAAACTTGTCGCGAACCACTAAACACTGTGTAGCAATATTATGGCTATTTACGTTGTAATATGTAGACATTTATGTACCTCAAACAAAAATTTATTAAAAGGACTAATACATTGTATTTTGGGAAAATTGACAAAATGAGCCTCCTGCAGGGGCCTTTTAAGTTTTTTAATCGCCCTTACTTGGGTAATACGAATAGTCTGTTCCATCTTTAGCGCACTCACACTGTAGCATTCTTCGCTCGACTCAAATTTGACTGTCTTCACCTGCAATTGAAATTACATTTCTCTAAATCTCGTTATCTTTCTCCTTCGTATTTCGATTGCGACTCGGTAAGGTAACTCTGACCCTGTCGTCTTCAAGCGGTGAGACGAAGTGATTTTGGTTGCAGATTACAACGAAGGAGATTTTAGATTACAACGAAGGAGATTTCATCGTTAACTTTGGGTTAGTGCATTTATCTCTCGAATAGCTTAAGATTTTCGTTTTAATTACCACTATTTTAGCTATTGTTCGTAAGTTCTGTACAACCCCGACGTTGTTTTTCTGTCTCTTTTGCGATTTTTGTGGATTTTTTACACTGCACATCTAGGGCTTTCGAAGAAGAGGAAAATAATACGTAATCGGCGCCAGGGAAATGAATCGATTGAGACTAGCCAAAGAGCCAAAAATGAGATCGAGAAATACAGTGAACATGAAAGGTCGAGAGCTAGAAAAATCGAGAGCTAGAAAGATCGAGAGCGAGACGTTGTTTTATGAGATAAACATTGAAAATACGAAAAAACTTGGTGAGGTACATTTAGAGATTAAAAAAAATCAAATTAGATTATAAATTTTTAACTATTTAATTAAATTTTATATTTTTAAACATTGAAATAAAAACTATGAAATTTCACGTGCACCGCACGTGTTTCTTACTAGTTAACTAAAAGAGCTCGATAAAAAAGTTTTTATCAATTTATTTCAAAAATTAATTGAATTTAGTTTTAATTATAACTACTACCTAAATTTTGAAAAATTTAATAGTTAAATAATTTTTTAAACAAAAATGTAAAAATACATTGAATTAATGACAAGTTAGAATAGGAAAAGTTTTATTCACTTTCTCAACAAAAAAAATTAATAATAATAATAATATTTATGATTTTATATTCAATTGTAATTAAATAATATAATCTTAATAGTTTACAACTTTGTTCAACTCCTATCACTATATAAATTATTTTCTGATCTACCTTTTTCTAAAAAAAAAATAATAGAAAAAATAATTGTATCTTTGATTTTTTTTCTTCCTCCTTTTAACTCTTTTTTCTTAATATTTCCAAATTTAGTAAGGTAGAACATAATAGTTTAGCACACTAATATTTTTGTATGAATTGCAAAGTAGACTGCTGGAATTCTTCTCCTTGTAAAAAACAAGTCGAAGAACATTGTCTTTTTTTCCGAGTACAACAAGTGGGGTCTTTATCGCTGAGCTATACTCGTTTTGGCAAGTCGAAGGGTAAGCTAATATAAATATCTAACCCTCCTCTCACTTGTGGGTTTAGATAATTGCACAATACTCAATAAGTGGAAATCATTATAAAAAAAAGAGGAAATAATAATGCAGGGGTTTGAACATACGACCTCCCTCATTGATACCATGTTAGAATGAATAAACTATCATTCAACTGTAAAACTTAAGCTAATGGGATGGTTAAATTTAATTTATTTATGGATATGTAACTATTGGGGGTTAAGCTGTGGACGCCTGACCTGTTCACAGTTTCCACAAATGACCGACCTGCCAAGTCGGCCGCGACAACTCCGTGTGAGAAACATGGCACTCGGACTCGCCGAGTGGAGCAGGGAATGGACGGTCCATGGCTAGGACCGAAGGTCACTAAGGGGAACCCAGCTCGAGTAAGGCTATACTTTGATGTGACAGCCATCTACTCCTTTGACTGCTATAAATACACCACTACTTTCCATGCCCAGGTTTGAAAATCTGTCTGATACTGATCTGTTGAGCTCGGACTCTATACTGATTTGGGTGTCGGAGTGGCTTACCTCCTTGAAGGTACCCCAAGAATCGCCCTAAGTGCTGCCGGCCGACCTCTCAGGTCGTCATCTGTGCCTTGGTAGATTTTTACATCAATAGTTGGTGCCGTCTGTGGGGACATAACTGTTGTAGCCAGATCAAGTAGATAGCTCGAACGCTAATCACGACGGAAGGTTCCCAAATATCAAGCAATCGCCACTCCAAACAACTGAAAGCTCGGCCAGGTGCCTCCAAGCCACCGGCAGGATGGAAACCTAAGACCCGGGCTGATTCCCAGAGGTCGAAGTCTCGTCTCCAGGTCGAGGTGGTGTTCTACCCGTAAGAAGAAATGAATGCCATGAGGGCTTAGGTCGCAGCCTTAACTGAGGCACTACAGACAACGGAAGTGCCGCTCCCTAAGCTCAAAATCCAACCCGAGCCCCGAAGGGGAAAGGCGAAGGCTACTGAGGCCGACCAAGGAAGAGTCGATAGGACGCAACCCGTCAAAGCTCGTCCTTAGGGGAAACGATCGCCTTCTGGAGCAGGAGGACATACACGCCCGTCTCTCCTTGTTAAACAAGCGAGACCTTTGCAACGTTTTGGATCAGAAATACTCCAAGACGGACGACCTCCCGATGAGATCGGAGTCGGTTAACAATGGGGACCTGCTGCAGTTTTAGCAGCTCTTGAAAGAGCTCGGAATGACCTCCGGAAGGTCCAAGGGAAGCTGGTCTCTGATGTTGACGAGCCCGACGAGCCACCCTTCACTCAAGCCATCTTGACTGCGCCGATCTCATCTAAAAGGAAGCTCCCAAGCTTCGACAAGTATGATGGGTCCGCCGATTCGGTGGACCACGTGGAGACCTACGAGTCACTGATGTATTTCCATGCTTACTATGACGTGATGAAGTGTAGGGCGTTCTACGTGACCTTACAGGGGTCTGCGAGGAAATGGTACCGGCAGCTCACGCCCCACTCCATTTCTACTTGGAAGCAGCTTCGCAAGGTATTCGTGGCCCAGTTTGCTGCTCAGCAGGAGACTCAGCACCCAACCTAATATCTACTCACGATAAGGCAAAAGGTTGGGGAAAGCCTGATGGATTACGTGAGAAGGTTCCTCGACGCACAGATCACAGTGTCCTACAACGAAGAGTTCACCTCGGGAGTTCGGCACGAGCAATTGAAGTGGTCGCTCGCTAAGAAACTCGAGCTCAATATCAAAGCGAGCATAGAACGAGCTAGGAAGTTTATGCAGGCAAGTGATCTCATCCAATCGAGGGAAGGACCCTCCAAGAACCAGCCCTACGCATGAAAAAAGAGGTTGGGATAGCTCTTGGAGGTCGCTACAGCGACAACGGCAATATGACCGCGACTCCCGACAAAAGCAGGACCAGAAGCGAGGACGACCTGAAAGGTATGGCCGCTTTACACCTTTGAAGGTCCCGGTAGCTGAAATTCTCACCAACATACAAGACTCGAAGCTCAATCTGCTCATCGAGCCTAATCTCATGCGCTGAGACCCCGAGAACCGCAACCGGTCAAAGATCTACCATTTTTACAAGGACCACGACCATGAAACCTCCGACTGCTATGACCTGAAGAGGCAGATCGAGGGCCTCATTCAGAAAGGGTACTTTAAGAAGCATGTGGGACGAGCTCCCAATGGAGGAGGAAACGGGGCAGGCGGCCCGAAAGAGGAAAGGATAGAAAGGGAGAGGACATGATCTCCCTCAAAGTGCATCGACCGACTGATCAATATGATCTTTGGGGACCAAGTGGAGGGCAAATGGGAAACAAATGCAAGACGCTAGCATAAGAGGCCGACCATGAGATATGCGCGAGGTACGTGCAGCTCGCCCCATACCAAATCTTGTTCTCAAATGAGGACATGAAGGGCCTACACATCACGCACAATGACGCCTTGGTCGTCGAGGCTCAGATCGACCACGTGACAGTCAAGCGCATACTGATCGATGAAGGTGCCTCTGCTAACATTCTATCTTTTTCCACTTACATTGCTTTGGGATGGGAGCGAGGCCAACTCAGGCCAAGCCCCACTTCGCTGGTCGGTTTTGCAGGAGAGCCGGTCAGACCTGAGGGGTGCATCAGCCTTCCTATAACCCTAGGAAAAGGAAGCACTTAGATCTCAAAGATGACAGAATTTGTGGTGGTTGAAGCTAGGTTGGTGTATAATGCTATATTCGGCCGACCTGTCATCCACAACCGACATGTCGTGTCATCGACACTACACCAAATGATGAAATACCCAACTTCTAAAGGAGTGGGGACAATAAGAGGCAAGTAGAAGACTTTGAGGGAATGCTACGTGATTGGGATGTTTGCTGAACGCACGCACTAAGCGTGGTAACAATTATATAGATGCAAGCGCACACCTGTCAGAGTAATATAAAATGGATGGAGTATCCAAGTATCGATCCTCAAGGACTTCTAAACAATTTCCAAACTCTAAAGTTTTAAAGAATAGTGAATGTTGGAATGAGTGATTCTTGTAAAATGGGAAGTGGTCACAAATAATGGTTTGGATTTGGGATTTGGACTTAGAATGATAAAACCTAGCCCGATTTACTTCAAGTTAGCCAACAAAGAATCAAGGACATGCTAAGGATAATATGCATTTTACTTTAGAAACTAACGACTACGCTTCTCACTTTACTTATGTCTAAGCAAGTTCAAAGTCCTAAGACATTCCCTAATATGTCTATTATGAGATATATCTTAGTTTTAGGATGGAAATAGTCGCAACCTCGGGTTAAGGTCCTATGTCTAGGCT
>NW_019104491.1:5085386-5099330 GCF_001995035.1 Momordica charantia
TCCAAAGCTCATCCATGGAAGATATCTTAAGTCCATCTAGGAAGAGCTCTTAAGCTCATCTACGGAAGAGCTCCTAAACCCATCTAGGAAGAGCTCCTTAAGGAAGTGCTCCTGAGCTCATCTACGAAAGATCCTAAGTTCATCTAGGAAGAGCTCTTAAGCTCATCTACAAAATAGCCCCCTAAGCTCATATAGGAAGAGCTCTTAAGCTCATCCACGACTGAGCTTCTAAAGGACAAACTTTGACGTCATGCGGTTCCATCGACAGTTCAATATTGGAGGGCAAACTGTCTTAGGCAGAGTTGTTCTCGAAGGATCATAGGCCGACCTCTGAGGTCGGCCTCGGTTACTTAGACGCAGATGAGAACTTTCCAAGTATTGTGCTCTAAGGCAGGGATAAATCCAGAGACCAACACGGACCAACAGTCCATAATAGGTCACCTGACCCCAAAACAGTGAAATATCCCGATGGGATGGGTAACTACTCCTCAAATCCCTATAAATACACCTTCACTCCACCCACTGAGGTATGAAAATCTGTCTGGCGCTAATCTGTTGAGCTCGAATTATTACTGACTTGGGCGTCGGAGTAGCCTACCTGTTTTACAGGTACCTCTGAAGAATACTCCAAGTGTTGCCAGCCGACCTCCCAGGTGTTCTCCGTACCTTGGCATATTTTTGCATCAATAGTAACAAACATCATAAAACTACATAACTGAAGATTTCATCAAGCTACATAGTCGAAGACTTCATCAAGCTGTGTAACCAAAGACTTCATCAAGCTGCATATTTGAAGACTTCAAAGATCTTTCAACAAGCTAGAAGTCGAAGACTATCTTCTTATTTCGAGAATAAGCTCACAACCTGCACAGCAAAGTTTCTATCTGAGAGAGCATTAAAGGATTATATATATTAGAAATTGTAACACTTATATACCTAAAAAAATACTTCATTTAATTAGAGTCTCTCTTCTCTCAAATTTCTCACGAATAATACATATAGAGATCGAATTTGATCCCTTGGCTAGGGAAAAAAAAAAACACCAATGATTTTCTTCTTGTTTCTACAATTTCGGCTTAATTTGTGATTGTGATAACTTTTATAATAATTGCTAGCAATTGTGATTTTCTTGAAATATGAAATAAATTAATGTTTAGTAAGTTTCAATTTCAAATTTGAAACAGCAAGTTACACTTGAGGTAAATTAATACTGAATTGTTACTCTATATAAAAAAGGTACTAAACTATTCTGCTTGAGTAATAATAACCAAAGTAGATATATTATTTTAATTGTTTTTTAAATTGATTGCTCGGATGGCCCAAGACGACCTTCTAAGGTTGTTGAGAGTCCAGGTATAACCCGCTCATCTCTCAAGAATCATATAGCAGTTGAGAAACTTGCTTAAGCTTAAGCTTTGACATTATTAAAGACTGAGCCAAGGTACATGAGAACAACTTGTAACCACCAATCATTTGTTATATCGCGATTTTTTCATCAGGATTCCTACAATTGTAGAAAGCGACGGGCAAGTGGGACCTACCTACGTACGCCTATAAATAAGAGACAAATCCAAATGCAGGTACGCAATTCTGATTGCTTGCATAATAGTTTGGACTATTATTTGTTTGAGTACCAAAGCTGCTTCTTGCATTCTCATATTTAGCATCTACATTTTAATTTTGGAAATATAGCATTTTCTAGAAAAAAAAACTTGTACCACTGATATACCAGTGATAATAAAAATTCAAACATTTTGTCATATTTGTAAAACACAAAAGAGGTTGAAGTTTTTGTAAATATGTATAAAAATTTAGCTACTCAATACAATTTATCAATTTTTTATAAGAAAATTATTAAATTTTTATATAAATACAAATTATTATATTTACTCAAAATTATTTGACGTGGGAAAACATTTGTGAAAAAAAGAAAGAACAAATTGTATTGATCCAAATTTCATTATAATTTAAATAGAAAAAATATAAGTAACATATAGATAAGACACAAGGAGACTTGAAGAGAGATATATATCAATAAAGGTTTAAGTTTAGTCCTTATATGTCCAATAGTATGTCTAATAGGCATCTAAAGTTTATAAATATACCTGAACTTTTAATTTTGTGTTATTAAATTAAATTATCAATTTTAATTTGTCTCGAACACGATCTTAACCTTTTACTTTTGTATTTAATAGATCTATTAATTTTAAAATATATAATAAATAAAAAAAATTAGAGATCTATTAAACACAATTATGAAAGTTGAAGTAAACTTATTATTTAACCACTAATAAATAATTATTCCTAGTAAGTGACCTTTATAAATAATCTTGTCAAAATAAATAAGAGAGTAATTTTATATAAGTTAATAAGCATTAATTTTAGATTATAACTATAATTAGTACTTAAACGAACCTGCCGCTCGAGATAATATGAAACTAATATCAAATCTTTTACAATGATCTTAATAGTATAGGTTGAATTTTAAACTTAATCTCTATCCTTTTGGAGAATTTCAAAATCATAAGACCAAATTAAAATTATACTATACAATTTTGTTAATTACCTACAGCAAATTATCTAAATTTTATTTTTCTTACTTTTACAAAATTATACGTAATTAATTTTGATAATCTAATTTCATTAAAATATATTTTAAATAGATGATATTGCTGACATAATAAACTTTCCAACTGCAATAATTTGCTTAATTTTAGTTTTGAGATCAAGCTTAGTTGTTAACAATAATTAAATAGGTGTTTTACTTATACGCTTTAAGCTAACTTTGTCAAAAACAATCTCAAACAACAAATTCTCAATATTCGAACTTGGAAACAAATCCTAACGTTAATAAACTAACAAGAAGAAGAAGTAAACTAAAAACTGAAAAGATTTATATATTATAAAACAGTAATTAACACAAGAAAAAGGATAAGAAAAAAAAAACAAATTTAGGATGAATCTGTGGGCATTTGAAATCTACAAATTGGACAATAATGGCTGCTCTTCAGCCACTTCTTTATGCATTCTTCATGAAACACATGCAAGCAAGGCATCTGTAATAGTAATAAAATTACTTCACCATTCTCCTCTTTTTCCATATTGACACTTATGTCCTCCAAGCAAATTACACAGCTTCGAATTTGATCATCATCGTCAAATTGTTGTTCAACTTTCACTCTCTTCAGCATCTCCTCCACAGCAAAGTCACTCGTAGGAATCATAAATCTGTCTTCCATTGGTGTCTCATGACGTGTTACTACAACATTCCATAATCTTAAAGTAACTGTCAAAGGAAGCACTTTTCCAACAAACACTGAGAGATTTTGTTCTTGTTGTTGTTTGATTTCAGCCCACGTGGCTATAATCTTGTCTGTGATGGTGTGGATGTTGAATACGGTGTCGTTTTGATATGCTGGGAACTTTGAGGAGAGGAATTGGTGGAGGGATTGGGGGCCATGATCCAAGATTTGGATGGGGATCTGGTGGACTACCAAGGGAACTTTTTCGGATTCATGTCGCCTGGTGAGCGTTGTGGTTCTAAAGTTGTTGTTGGTGGATACTAGGAAGTGGCTGCATTCGACGACGGCGACGAATTTGAGGCGAATTTCTTCGACGGGGTCAGGTTGAGTTTGAGGAGGTTGTTCGGGTTTTGGAGTGGGAGGTTGAACTTCAACTGTCATGCGAACGATGGAGCGGTGACGAAAGAGGTAGTCCATTATATTGAGAAGTAGTAGATAGAAACCAAGGATCGAAAAAAAGTTACGTTCGATGTTGGAGAAGCTAATGAATAATTTATTCGCTAAGCCATGCTATAAATATATGGATGATTGTGGGATTGCCTTAATGTAATTGGAAGTTGAATGGTGTTAGGAAAAAGGGAAGTTGGGTTTTTTTGATATTCCTTGTAGATTCGGAATAGGGATTTTAAATGTAGGTGACATAATGCAAAAATTATCGACATTATGTTTTTTATAGAGTATTAAAATATTGTTGAGATGATAATAATGATTTAAGTGAAATTAATTACTTATCTTGCGTGTTTAAATGATAGGATTTTCATGTAAAGAAAAAAAAATGATAGGATTTTAAATTATTTAATAAAACATAAAAATAAATAGTAAATATATTTGAGCCAAAATTGTACTAATAATAATTCTTTTTCGAAACAAAGTAGATAATTCCTTTTGAATAAGGAAAAAGAATTAAAATACTATAAGCATATAGGAAATGTTACAAATATATGATAAATTTAAGATAATTAATGTCCTTATAAAATTTTAACTAAAACCAATTTTATAAAGTTTAAAATAAATAATTATAGTAGGTTTAAATTTGTCTATCAAAATAAAATAACTTAAATTTAAAATATGTCATTCGCAAGTATCCTCTCAACATGTCGAATATGTTAACAAAAATATAATGGAATGAGATTATGTACTAAAAGAAATAATTGAATAACATTAACTTATAATTTTAGTAATTATTTTAATGACTTAATTGAAATATTTTAAAACATGTAAACAAGAGATTTAATGGAAAAGAGAGTTAGTTTCATATTTTTCAGTGTTTTCAATTACTATTATTTATATAATTTATGATATATTACTATTTTAATTTTACAAAAAGAAAAATATTCTATATTTTAAAGTTTTAAATTCAAAATTTGAAAATAAACCTATTGCTTTTTAAAAATCTTTCTACAATTTGAATCATAGAATCCAAAAATGTTTTAGAAAACAAATCTTTCAGGAGATAAAATAATAAACAAGATCTAGATTCCATACTCCTAATTTTTATAAAATTAATTTCTTAATAGAAAAGTTTTAAATATTGCGATAGATAGAAATATTGAGGTCTTATCACATGAAAATATGGATAGAAATTAAATATTAATAGAATGTCAATGCTATAAAATAAAAAATTCGTTTCTAAATAAATAAAAAATGATTAATATTAATATTTTGTTTATATTTTTATTTGAAAGTGTCGATTTATCCTGTATAGATGTTGAATAAACACATACAAATCGAACAAAAACTCTGCCATTTCCAACATTTATTATATACTAAATCTGAATTAAATTTTACTCCGGATGTCAATTCCAATCTTTAAATAATTGATTTAACTTCGATTGCATGATTTTATTTTCATTTTCATTGTAATTTAACAAGATCAATTTGAAGATTTTTGAATTTTAGGTCATAAAACAGTGTTTATTTAATCAGATTTCGTCTGTAATTGAGAAAGAGAAGAAGCATCTGGAGAAAGAAATCAACTTACAAACAAAGAAAATTCACTTATTTTTTTATGAGTTTTTTGAGAGCTCATGTAGGAATGTTATTTTTCATTTTTAATTTTTGAAAATCAAAGATAATAATGATTGTCATATTCATAGGGGATAAAATCAACTATATTTTGATGTTTAATTACTACCATATTTCACTTTTATGGTTGATATTTCTTTTTCCTTTGATCTTCTTCGTAAACAACTTCTGAAAATGACTGTTTATAGATTACTCTAATTTAAAGCTATGGATACATTATATTACTCTTAAATTCAAATCGATTTGAGAAAATATTTATGAGATAGATTACTCTAATTCAAAATCTATGGATAGATAAAATTATAGGGGAAAATTAAATATTAAGGAGGATTTACGAATCTAGTCTATATTTTTTTTGAAATATTCAAATAAACAAATATATATATTTTTTAATACAACACGTGAGGAAGATCGAACTTACAACCTTTTGTTAGACATCTGTAAATTACGGTGCACGCTTTGACAAGAATCTAATCTATCAAGATAGGAAAAAATCAAACTAAAGGATCTTCATATCTTAAAAAAACAAATAATAATAATAATAATAAATAAAAACTAAGGTTAGGAAGGAAAACTTAATAGAGGAATTTTCACCCGCGTTAAAAACTATTTTTCAGTTGTGTTTTTATATTTTACATATTTAGATATCGAGATTTTAATTTTTTTATTAATATCAAGATTACCCTTATTTATTACTTTTATATTTAATAAGATTGTATTTTATTTAAATGGTTAGATTTTATTTTTAATTAATTGTTTTCAAATTTGAATTTCTTATATTAAATATGATATATTTAAATTTTCAAATATTAATCTCGTACTCATTTATTTCCCTAATTTTTTCCATTCAATAATATACCCTAAATCATTCCATTTTTTTAATAAAAACAAAATTTCCATATAACATTCAAGTCCTTTAATTTTTCTATGGTTATTGTTTGAGTTTTCTAGCAGTTTTTGTTTGGATTTTTCAACATATATTATTTTTTTGGGACATTCTTTTTCAGACATTATTTTCTGACGTCTGTCTTTTTTTTCAGTAGTATGATAAATATATATTTATCTAAAAGCTTATGTAGTATATACTTTTTATTAGTTTATACTAAATTATTAGATTATATAATTCTGACCATCCTTATATAATAGATTTTCCTTTTAATCTTCAATATGATAAATACATACTTCTCATTATATACGAAACTATAATATTATATAATATATACTTTTTATCTAACTTACAGTGTCATATAATAATGTATCCCAATATGTTATAGAATATATATACAATTTTATCTTCATTGTGACATCTCTTCTTCTTTGGAAAAAAAAACCTATACACCTTATCATTCTCTTCCTCTGACCAAGCCACCGCCTCCTGTTCCAGCCGCCACACAGCCTCCCTCACCGGGAATTGCATCATCCCTGCATTCGTTCGTGGTGGATCATGTGTCGCTCGTTCGTGGGTGTTGCGTCGCAGATTTTGCCAGTGTGATGTTGTACCCAAAATCTGGCTATGGAGATCGTTGTATATTTGGTCAACTTCGTGGGTGTTGCACCGTCGTGCCGCCACAAAGGTAGCCGTAGATTTAGTCGAATTTTTTTGTGTTGCACCATCATGGGTGAGCAGTAGCCAATGATTTGTTTGGATTTGTGGGTGTTGCGCTTATTGTCGAAGGAGGGAGGAAAAAGGAGACAAGTTTTGGTGGGAGAGAAATAGAGAGATTAGGGTTTCACGACTAAGGAGAGAAATATGGAGGAAGATGTGATTTTTGAGAGAAAAAAAGATTTGAAATTGAAAATCCTTGAATTAAGGATCTTCCCATATTTGAATTTTTCTTTAATTGTTTACTAAATATATATTTGAGAGCAAATTTGTAAAATTCTAGGAGAGGTTCATCCTATACAAACTCGTTATAAGACAAAAGTGTAAAATCTTAAACATGAATATATTTATTTAAATTGAGTGCCCATATAGTGCTATCCCAAGCTTAAATTCTAAAACTTGGGCTTCACGATTTAAAGATTCAATATCCAAAACTCGTTTTTCTAGATAACGGGCCCAATTAAACTAAAAGTCTTCGTAACGAACCTTTGATAGAAATTAAAACTAAACTCACCACAACTAAGAAAATATTTAATTGACAAACTACGAGCTAACGCGAGGCATTACAATCTCACATTGTTATTTGTGAGGCTTTTCCCTTGGCATCATGGATTTCCCTTTGGGAGTTTCTAATGAATTCATAGTTTTATCCGTAAAGTACATTACTAGCTTATCCCCTTCTCAATTGAATACTTATTTACTCACTCTTAATTTCGAGCTTGTCAAAATTCGCAAATAATGAGTTATTTGTTTGGAAGAGTACTCTAGAAGAGAGATGAAGTTACAAGCTCCTCAGGATAGAGAGATTGTTGAAATTCAAAGAAAGATCAAGCCAATTATTCTCAATAGGGGTGTTAACGGGTTGGGATGAGTTGGGTTGGGTCGGATTAATGGAGTTTTTTGGACCAACCCGAATTTTCGGATTAAAGAACCGAATTAAATAAGCAACCCAACCCAACCTCAACCCAAAATTTTTGGGTTGGGTGAGGTTGGATCATCGGGTTGCATCTTTTTTATTTTTAAATAAAATTGGATTATTGTAGAGACAGCAGCGGGTTTGGGTGAAGCAGCATAAATTGATTCCATAATTTTCTTTGCAGCGGGTATTGGTCACTCGTTTATAAGAAAAACTCAGATGAAAAGTTTTAGGCGACTTCTTTTTTATCAGAAAACTCGAGGAAGAAGAGGAAAAATAAAAATAATCTAAACAATTTCATTGTATTTCACCCCCAGACCTCAAGAAACCATTTTCTTATAAATAAAATCCCCAAAAGATCAATCCCATCACCTGTACATGATGAAGTTGCAGGAAGAAAGATGAATCTAAAAATAAAAAAAGGGCTTTTGCGACGGGGAGATGAGATTGAGAGAGAAGATTGATATTGGAGAGAAACAGGAGCGACGGGAGACAACAGCGATAAAGAGAAGCGCAGTAAAAGGGAGATCGGAGGAACTGAGATGAGATTTGAGAGAGAAGGTACTGAGCAGTTCTGCGAGTAACAGAGCTAAAAGAGAGGGATGAAAATAGAACAATTTTTGTATTGAGATGATTTTGAAGTGAATACAAAGAGCCTTCGTACAACTAATTTACAAATAATATTGAATAGGTTAGCTAATTTATAGGGGAATCATAACTAAAGAAGGTTATAACAATTAACCTAATACACCCACTCAAACTCAAGGTTGAATAGAAAACGTGAGTTTACTACATCAAGATAAAAAAAAAAAAAAATTGTGTAGACAACGCCTTGGTGAATAAATCAGCAATTTGATCTTTGGATGACACAAAGTGAATAGAAATATCCTTGGCACAACCTTTTCATGAACAAAGTGATAATCAATTTCTATGTGTTTGTTGCGGGCATGTAACACTAGATTGCTCGCAAGAGATATTATTGAAATATTATCACACTATAATATGAGGGGGTTTTCAAATAGGCATGCAAGTCACATAAAAGTTGTCGTAGCCAGTATAAGTCAGAAGTAGTAGTGGCCAAAGACCGATACTCAGCTTCAGTAGAAGAACAAGACGCAATATGTTGCTTTTTGGTCGACCAAGAAATAAGGCTCGAGCCAAAAAAATGCAACAAAGTCAGTGGTAGATCGACGATCAATAGCATCTCCAACCCAATCAACATCACAAAAGGCAGTCAGGGTCAAGACACTATTSTGGAACAAAATGCCAAGATCCTTGGTGTCGCTACAGGTTTGCAACGTGGAGCAGCCSACTTTCTTCCCGAGAAGAGAAAAATGGAGTCGCCACCAGTCTTTATTTATAGGGTGTGACTGGCCATCCAAATGCATAGATAAGTTGGTCTGCACGAAAAAGATATGGGTTCGAGGGTCTTTTGTGTATGGGGAAGGTATTAGCACCCCATAACACTCGTTCAATGAACGATAATTTATTTTTTCATATTATTTTCAAGAAAATGGCTTTTAAAAAAAGAATTTTATTTTTATTTTTAAATGTCCCACATTTTATTGATCAATAATGGACAATAATTATGAGTGGTCTAAAGCCATTAAGAAAATTTTGTTTATTTGAATTTAAATTAGCCTCCCAAAATAAATTCATTACCTCAACAATATTAGGGAATCGACCTCTCGAATTCTCCAATCTCCATCCTAGGAAATTTTTTAGGAAAATATTAAAATAAGATTTAGAAAAAGATTTTATTTTTGTCTTTTAGAAATATCATGAGTGCTTTAAAAAATATCAACTTTTTAGGAGTAAGTGCCTTTATAAGGATGTTTTTTTTAGCAATTTTTTTCTTATAAAAGAAGATTTACAAAAAACGAAATATATATATTTTTTTAAAGAAAAGATATTTATTTGTTTCAAAATATGACTTTTTTTTTTAGGAAAAAGAAATGAAAACAATTTTGTATTAGTATTTCAATTACTTTTTAAAACCAAACAAGGAATAAATGAGAAAACGACTACAAATACATCATTCCATTAGGAAACATATTAAAAATCAAATTTTGGCCTCCCAAAATATTGATCTTTACCCTCAAGAATCCAAGAACATCGGCCTCCCGAACATTTCAAGGTTTCATTATTGGGAGGTTCCCTTTTGTAAAATTTGAGTTGAATATATTTAATAAAATCAAGAAAAATAACATTTATTGTATAATATTACATAATATATACATTTTTCAAATATCATACAAATAATCTAAATGAACATGTTAGAAATATAATCAATAAAATCTCATCTTACAAATATTTCAAGCAACCATAATATGAAATTGGCAATRGGGAAAAGGAAAAACAAGACAAAATAAAACAAGATAAGAAATATATCTTGAAAATAATGTCGAAAGAATTAARGTTGTACTTGGAACATAGGTAGGCACAAGTACATCAACCTACTTTATTTGGAAAGAACATGGAAACTTACCGTTTTGCAAGCAAGCTCCGATTCTTACCTCCTGTTTCAAATGCAGTGTGAGTCAAACGATGAAGAAGAAAATTGTGGAAAAAATAGTGATAGAGCAAAAGTTGAGAGAAAGTGAATAAGGAGAGGGGAAAAAAAATAAAACAAAAGTAGTAACCAAAAAAGGAAATGAAGAAGATGAAAAATTTATGGTAAGTGGAAGAGAGAAAATAAATAAATAAAAATAGAAAAYGAGAGAGACCGTGTGGTGGATTGTGAGGAATGAGTGGGAAGTGGTGAGAGAGAATTTGTGGAAGAACGATAAAGTAACCAACCAAGAGGAAAAAAAAAACAAAAAGGAAGCAAACCTTAGGAGAGAGCAAAACAGAGAGTAGCAGCCTTTGTTGACGTGTTTCTCCGTCACCTAAACCTAAACCAATATCTTTCAAAACCCTAATTTATAAATGGAAAGGATATTTTCATTCATTACACAATCAATCAAATCTTATGATTTTATTTCAAATTTTGATTTTTACCCAAATTATGCTAAATCAGAATTAAAACTTTTCCATATGAGTAAGATTTTATTGAAAGATTTTATTTTGAGAAAATATGAAAATTCACTTTTAATCTAAAAAATCTTTTTGATTTTATTACTTTTTTTTTAATTTTATTTAAATGATTTGATTTTTGAAAAGGAAATCAATATTGAAATCAAATATTTTTTTTATATTATTTACGTATTTTTTGATAAAACACAAAAAAGGGGAAATATTGACCATTCAAGAAAACTACTACAAATCAAATAAAAAAGAATGATGAAATGGAATACCGGACAAATTTAGGGGTCTACACTTGGTGCCACTTAGATATCACAAAATATGTTTAACTGCATAATAATGAACAACTATGGGATTTTGCATGAACTTACTAACCCAATTGACATAGAAAGTAATGTCAGGACGAATGAACGTCAAGTATTGTAATGAACCCACCAATTGACATGGAGAGATGCATMTGTAAACATGGGAGCAGAAGCATGGAGATTTATAGAAGTAGACATAGGCGTGGAGCATGATTTGGCCGAGCACATTCCAAAACAGACTAATAAATCTTGTAAGTACTTTGCTTGATTCACAAAAATACCAGTAGGCAAAGATTTAATTTCTAAATCAAGAAAGTACGTTAGAGTACCAAGATCAGATATTTGCAATTCAGTTGCTAGTGCTTTCTTCATAACAGTAATGTAAGAAGAATCAAGACCAGTGATGATAATATCATTCATGTATAATAGAAGAAAAGTCASAGATTCATCCACATACCTTACAAATAAAGAAGTATCAATAAGAAAAGCCACAAATCCAAGTGTGAACAGATAATTGGTGAAGTGTTCAAACCAGGCTTGAAGAGCTTATTTTAGGTCATACAAACTTTTGTGTAAGCAACAAGCGTAATCAGGGAAAGACTTATCAATTAAACCAACGAGTTGAGACATAAAGACATCTTTCTGAAGATTACCATGCAAAAAGGGCATTCTTGACGTCAAGCTGAGTAAGTGACAATTGAAAATGACCAGCAAGTGACAGTACAACTTGAATAGTAGGCYTTTTAACGATAGGGTTGGAGGTCTCTTCAAAATCAAAKCCTTCCACTTGATGATAACCCTTAGCCACTAATCAAGCCTTACAACGGGCGATAGAGYCGTCAAGATTGAACTTAGTGCGAAACACCCATTTACAAGCACCAACATTTATATCAAGTGTTCGAGGGACAAGCGACCATGTGCCTGTTGGGAAAAATCTCCTACTTCTACCGCAGGAATAAGAAGAAAATARCTGAGAAATTTAAAGAAAGCAATAAAATAAAGAAACACAAGAATTAACGTGGAAAARCTCTAAACCATAGAAAAAACCACGGCCCACAAGGGAAAGTTCACTATGTGAAAAATTATTACAATCACACAGATTTCTCTCCCCGACCCCAATGACACAAAACAYTCTTTCAAAGCAAATATTGCTCAGTTAACTAGAGCTAGTATATCAGACTTAAAGTATTTCAATTGGGATGATTAAAACCCAAGCCCATGAGCTCCTTTTATAGTAGTTGGAACACATCTCCTTCTTGTACTTTTCCGATGTGGGACAACTTCTAACACATGAGACCATCCTTGTATTCTTCCAATGTGGGACAACTTTAATTCCAATATTTTGCCAAAACCCAACAAATTCCACCTTGGCAAGATATTGAAAAAAGTTCACAGCTTCTACTGCATTTATTGTCTTCACCGACAATTATAATTCTCAATTCAGAGAATTATAGCCTACTCCACCATAAAAGTAGATCACTTAGAATGTCGCCTTCCAAGAGTTTTCTTCCTCGTCACGTGTCGATAAATCCTGCTGAGATTTATGGTGCAACTTCCACCTACTTGGCTCACTTGGAAGTTCTTCAGCCATCGACATAACTTTCACTACACACACCTTGCATAACTGCCGAGTCAATGCCCATGTGTAAACTTGTGGGACCGCTAACATCACATCCTCTATCATGGTAAAGCGGACATACCATGAGGATGAATTCTCTCTCTCTTTAAAGGATATGATCATCGTCTCTCCTGATGAGAGAAATATTGTCAGCATCCCGCCCAAAGCCCTTTGACAAACCGGCTCTGTTGGGAAAATCTTTCTTCATGTGTCCAGACTGTCCGCATCCCCAGCAACAAGTTTTCTTTTGTACGGAGTCTTTCTTCTTCTTCCAATTGCTAGCTACCAGTGCCAGATCTTCGTGTGAAGTACACCCTTCACTCTTCAGCCTTCTTTCCTCTGACAAGAGTTTACTAGTAACCTCAGCAAAATTCAAAGTATCCTTCCCATACATCAAGATCGGCTTCATGTGTTCATAAGAAGGTGGAAGTGATAAGATGAGCCTGAGTGCTTTATCTTCATCATCTATCTTCACTTCGATCGCCTCCAGCTCAAAGATGATGCTATTGAGATTACTCAGATGATCTGAAATTTTCATACCTTYCTCCATTCGCATCGTGTGAAACTTCTCCTTCAGGTACAACCGATTTGAGATGCCCTTTGCCTGATACAACGCTTCGAGCTTCTCCCAAAGTTCTTTGGCTGTCGAAATTCCATGCACATTCGCAAGAATATTCTTAGCCAAACTTGTTCGTATCGCGCTTGCAGCTCTCAAATCCATTTCCTCCCAATCTTCATCACTCATGCTAGACTTCTTAGAACCTCTGTTGGAACCGCCACTGGACTCCATTGGACCACCATCACCGCTTAGCTTTTYCGAAGCACCTTCACTCGGTCTTCCCTTCAACGCCTTGTGTAACCCAGATTGTATCAGCACATCCTTGACTTGCACTTGCCACAAGCCAAAGTTGATCCTTTCGTCAAATTTCTCCACGTCAATCTTCACTGGAYTCATAAAGAATGACATATCTGCTTCAYACTCTYCTAGCAAATCAGCAAATAGTGAACAATTCACACTATTCACAGAACCGTAGCTCGTTTCAAGAAATCTTTTCTGATGTGGAAGTTCAGACAATGCTGCAACCACAGAGCATACTCAGAAATTCTAGAAACTACAAACCTAAAGCTCTGATACCACTTGTTGGGAAAAA
>NW_019104491.1:5129505-5143862 GCF_001995035.1 Momordica charantia
TTTTTTTTTTGTTAAGATTCTTTTCAAAACAATAACTACCGAACCATTAAAAGAAATTTTAAAAAATGAGATTTTATTCTAAAATACTCTGTTTTTATCTCCTCCTTTAAAATCCTGCAGCAGAAGATTCTTTTTTAATTAAAAAATAAAACAAAGTTAACACAAAAAAAGTAAACCTTGTAAAAAAAAAAATCATTTTAAATAAAAACTATCTCTTAAACTTTGAATTCAAATTTAAAAGAATCCAAAATTTTTTAAACAAGATTTATTTTATAAAACTTTTATTTTTTTCAACGTATTTTAACCAAAATTTTAAAGTAAATATTTTATTAAAATAAAATAAAATTTATATTTATTTCATTTAAAAAACTCTTCTTTATTAGAAAAAGAAAACYTTTTATTTTAAAACAAATTTTAAAATATCAAAATCTTTATTTTATTTTCAAAACTTATTTAAAATTAATTTAGAAGATTTTTTTTATCTTATAAAAAAGGTTTCTTACTAAAAGCATTTTCTTTAAAAAAAAAAAAGAAAAAAAAAACTTTTTCTTAAAAAAACATTTTTTTCTAAAAAAAAATCTTTTCATGGAAACAAAAGAATCTGTTTCAAATTAAAAGCATGATTTCCAAAGCCTTTCTCTTATTTAGAAAAAAAAATTCTTTTCAACGTATTTGATACTTACTTAAAACACACTACTGCGAACGAAATCGTCGGAGTGCCAGCGGGCTTGGAAGAAGCTGTGAAGATGGTTGTTGCTGCTGTCGTTCGCGTCGTTCCCTTGCGTCGTCGGAGGTCGTGGGTATGAAGGAGAAAAGTGGTGATGGTGGGATAAGAGAGATGAAGAGAAGAAGATACGGTGATGAGTTTCTAACTGTCTGCGCTGTGTGGTTTTCTGTGTGTTGTGTGCCCTTTAAATACACAAAAAAATAACAGTAATAATGCGTGAGTCGAGTAAAACGATAGAGAAAAAAMAGGAAAGGAAAGCGTAGGAGACACTACGTGGCTGGAACTTTGACGAGGAAAAGATCAATTCTGTTAAAAATAAAACCATTTGTTTAACATAAAATCTTTATTTTTTTTTAATTCTTATTATTAATAAAATCAAAATCTTTAAAACAAAATCTATATTTTTTAATTTAATTTAAACTTTAGCTTATAACCAATAATAAAGTAATCTTATATTATTTTAAACMAAAAAAAAAACTTAATAAAACAAAAATTAAATAGTAAAAATTAAAATTAAAATGAAGCCGGACCAAATACGGTATCTACACCATTGATCAAYATAGAAAATTTGACTKTTTCTACACACTACATAATAAGAGAAATCAATCTTTGGCAGAAATCCAATTTCTCCATAACCTRTCTCATATACCCCTACTCAACTCTATCATAAGCTTTAGACATGTCTAGTTTTAGCACCGCCACTCTGTGCTTTCCTATAATTTTTTTGTTTATCGAATGGATGCACTCAAACCCGATTGTGGCATTATCTATAATACTTCGTCCCAGGATAAAAGACCGATTGAATTAGAGCTATGATCTCATCAAGAAAAAAGTTTAGCCTGTTCGCCAAAGTTTTTGCAATAAGCTTATAGATCACATTGCACAAGCTAATGGATCTGTAATCTCTCATCTTYGATCCTCAAGAAAACAGAGTATTTGTATCCACAAACGCCACTTTCTTGGAAGAAGACCACGTTCAAGATCATAAACCACGAAGTAAGGTAGTGATAAGYGAGATTTTCGAAGCGGCTACAAACGTCTACAAGAGTTGTTGATCAAGCTGACACTTCAACAAGAGTTGTTGATGAATCCAACACATCACGTTAGTCGCATCTGCCTCAAGAATTGAGGGTGCCTCGACGTAGTGGGAGGATTGTGTCACAACCTGACCACTACRTGGGTTTAACTGAAACCCAAGTTGTTATACCCGATGACGGCGTCGAGGATCCATTAACATACAAACAGGCAACGAAAAATGTGGACAAGGACAAATGTGTCAAAGCCATGGACTTGGAAATAGAGTCTATGTACTTCAATTCCGTTTGGGAACTTGTAGACCAACTCGACGGGGTAAGACTCATAGGGTGCAAATGGATCTATAAGAGTAAACAAGATGCAGAAGGAAAGGTACAGACCTACAAAGCAAGACTTGTGGCGAAAGGCTACACACAAACGGAAGGGGTGGACTATGAAGAAACATCTCCCCTATAGCTATACTCAAGTCCATAAGAATACTTTTATCCATTATCACATATTATGACTATGAGATTTGGCAAATGGACATCAAGACTGCCCTTCTGAATGACAATTTTGAAGAAAGTATTTATATGTCTYAGCCCAAAGGGTTCATAGCTCAAGGTCAATAGCAAAAGGTTTGCAAGTTTAAACGGTTCATATATGGATAGAAACAAGCATCTCATCCTTGGAGCATAAGTTTTGATACTGCGATCAAATTTTATGGTTTTGACCAAAATGTTGATGAGCCTTGTGTATACAAGAAAATCGTCAACAACACAATAGTCTTTTTAGTATTGTATGTGGATGCTATCCTACTTATTGGGAATGATGTAGGATACTTTACTGACATAAAGAAGTGGCTAGCTATTGAGTTCCAAATGAATGATTTGGGAGAAGCTCATTATGTTCTTGGCATCTAAATTCCTACGGATCGCTAAAACAAAACACTAGCCTTATCTCAAACAACTTATATCAACAAGATGTTTGTTCCATAATCAATGCAAAATTTCAAGAAGGGCTTATTGTCTTTCAGACATGGAATTCATCTATCTAAGGAACAATGTCCTAAGATACCTCAAGAAGTTGAGAATATGAGACGCATATTTCATGCTTCAGTAGTGGGCAGCTTGATGTACGCTATGTTGTGTACTAAGCCTATCATCTGCTATGCAATAGGGATGATCAGTACGTATCAATCCAACCCAGGATATGATCACTGGACTGCTGTTAAGGGAATTCCTCAAGTATCTTAGGAGAACGAGGGACTACAAGCTCGTGTATGACTCTAAGGATTTGATCCTTACAGGATTCAAGGAAATCCAYGTTGGGATCAGTATTCACTCTTAAYGGAGGAGCARTGGTTTGGCGAAGCATCAAATGAGGATGCATCTCAGACTCCACCATGGAGGCTGAGTACATCGCAACTTGTGAAGCAACAAAAGAAGCGGTTTGGCTTAGGAAGTGCTTAACCGATTTGGAAGTCGTTCCAAACATGAACTTGCCCGTCACAMTTTATTGTGATAACAGTGGTGCTGTGGCAAATTCTAAAGAACCTYGAAGCCACAAGAGMGGCAAGCACATCGAAAGGAAGTACCACCTTATACGGGAGATAGTGTAACGAGAAGATGTGATCGTCACAAAGATCGCTTCGGAGCACAACATTGTTGATCCTTTTACAAAGGCGCTCACGGCTAAACTATTTGAGGGCCATCTAGAAAGTGTAGGTCTACGAGCGTTGTACAATTAGTCTMTGGCAAGTGAGAGAAATGTGATAGGTATAGTGTATGCTCTAGTTTATTGTATTTATCCTTTTGCTTTATGATTTTGTACACCCCACTAGAGTTTAGTTCAAGTGGGAGTTTGTTGGGTGTGTTGCCCTAAACTCGTAGTTTGTAATTATGTAAAAACAAATTTATATTTAATAAAGTTGTGTTTTTCATATTAAWAAAATTTGTGGTTAAATTTATAACATTGCATTGTCCAAATCCAATAAACTAAACATCCAAGGTTATTGTCATGTAACCGGGATAGTATATATACTGAGTATATATTTGATATACCCTCGATATACATATGGATAATGTACCGGGAATAACCTAAAGGCTCTATAGTATAAGGATAAGGTTGGGTACCTTATCTTGGCAATACTATGGATACGACCCGCTTTGTAAATGTTACAGATGACTCGATCCAAGTCGTTCATSTGGAGACATGTGAGTGGAGGTRTCTTATACAATGAGTTTGTAGAAGATCGAAACGTGAAATAGCCAATCTTTAGATGTAACACCATTAACTAATAGATTACTATTTTCATAGGACCTGACCAGGAAACTCATTCTCAATCCTGAGTGAGTTATGAACTCCTGCCTGTGAGGGCTCGTCCTTTGATCTGTATGGGTGAGACTGGCCTTAGTCACCGACTCAACATTCCTACCATTTCAAAGTTAKCACGTCAGCATCATGTATTCCTCTTGAATTTTTATCCACAGCTGATCTTGGGTTCGACCATTGGTGATAGTTAGATGAGATTCATTGAGGATGTTGAATGCTTCAGCATACGACTTCGATAGGAGAGCTCCATTTGCATAGGCATCTACCACTAACCTCGTAGCTTCATTCAACCCAATATAATATATCTCTATCTAAATACACTTGRGGATACTGTGGTATGGGCACTTTTGCAAAAGTCCCTTGAACCTTTCCCATGATTCGCTTACAGATTCCCCTGAAAATTGCTGAAAGTTATTGATGTCGTTTCTGAACTTTGCATTTTTTCTCGGTGGAAAATATTTCATAGAAAAAGTTTCTACCAATTCATTCCATGTASTGATGCATTCTGATGGTAGGGAGTGTAGCCATATCCTAACTGTCTCTCARCGAAAATGGGAACAATTTCAGCCTCAATGCTTCCTTCGTTACTCCCCTGATCTTAAACAAATTACTGACCTCCAAGAAATATCTCAGATGGAGGTGAGGATCTTCTGATTCATGACCCYCAAACTGTCCCACAGTTTGAAGCATTTGAAACATTACGGGTGTAGGCTCAAACTCATCGGCATCTATATCCGGCTCCACTATAGCTGGATTAAAATTATAAAATGCCAGAGTCATGTATGCTCTAATTGCTCTATCCCTGTCATCTGCTAACAGGATAGCATTTAGAGGAAGGGCTGCTGTTGCCCCAACAACCTCTTCCTCATACATGTCCTCAACTACCATATTCAGTGATTGCGAATTCGGATTGCGATTCGTCTCTTCTTGCTCTTGTATTCTGTGCTCATTTCTTCTCMTATTAGGCGTTCCTTCATTTTTGTCATCAAGCAGAAATTCTAACCCTTGGAAATCATACATCGACCTACAAAGCAACCAAAATATGGCTAAGGAAACTCTTTACGAACCGTATTCTTAAGCAAAATAACTTAAAGTAAAATAGCTTAGTCTCGAGCAACRGTGCCAAAAACTTGTTACATTCCTACAACCTAGGTGAATGCAAGTGCAAGTGTAGACTATATTCRTGCTGATTGTAGTATAAACAAGGTCGAAATTCACATGGACTAAGAATGTTACTTTAAGCATGCACTTAAGAATACCAAGAAAATGCAAATAAAAGATAATCGATGTTTGTACAATTAAACTAAGTAAAATACTATAAAACACAAAAAGAAATTCCAAGAGAGAAATATAGTATTAACAGATGCTGGGTCAAAGAAATGYTGTAGCAAAATAAACAGAACGGGGAAACAGTTAATGGGATGGAACCGGGGGAGATTGTGACATGCTTTCACACGTTCACAGAAGACGCTCTAGCATAAAATTACTACTGATGCTCAAACTGACGTGGTTTCCTTCCGAGACACCCAAATATGAATATYTACAACTTCTGTTGCTAAATACCTAAACATGAAGAACAGTTTATAAGCATGGTTAGGCGGATCTTATCCCTAAGTGTTCGTTCTCTCACGAATAGGAGAAACTCAGATCAAGTGTACACTAAATATTCAGTTGTAGTACCAAATAAGGTCGTCTCCTCAGGGAAAATAACTCATAAAATGGTTAGTAATTTCGAAATACCACACAAGTAAAACAAGAAAAATATATGTTGTGCGTTGATTTGCTGAACTTAAGATGTATAAAGATTTAAACAAAAGCTAGCCAGAACTACTTAGATCTGCTCCTAAAAACAACCAACGAATACAACGAAATGATAAGGGATTACGACTAGTTAAAAGATTGGGGAGGGAAGATTGACATACTGTTTACTCTCAGACTACTACCTAATAGTCCCATAAAACAATGATTACCCAAACCTTCATGGCWCTCYTCCAAGATACCTACACTTGCTCTAACCCAACTCTCATTGTAATTTAAGCAAACAAATAAAGCGGTCTAAAGGTGCTATAAAGTGAACCCCATCCCTGGGTATTCACTGCCCTGTTTCAGAAAGAAAAAGGAAACTATAGCTAACATAAATCAAGCAACTCAATAAGGACTCTCCCGAGCCTCAAGTAAGCTAGCACCCTAAACGAGTTYCGTGCCTCAAGTAAGCTAGCACCCTAAACGAGTTGGCCACACAAGTTTARTGAGAAAGAAAACAAACACAATTCTGTTAAATCAGTACTTCAAAGTTCTAAAGTGTAGCAAGTCAAAAATATTACAGAAACCTTTCAACTCTTCCCCGAAGGTGGGGTTTAGTTCATAATGGAAAGAAGAAAAGAGAAGGAAAATGARAGAGAGGAGTTCTTCGTTGAAGAAAATGAAAATATAGTAGAAAGCTTCCTCAGGTGTACAATAYAAATCCTCAACAATCTGTCACCCTTCACCTTCCTCGATAAAGTCCCCACGTCAACACAGAAACATTCCCTGAAATTGATGATTCCAAAAATGAATTGAATCAATCTGTCATCGTGTCTCCTATTTGTCGGCTTCGACCCCCTTTTCCTTAAATACCAGGCCTTAAAACTTAGGGCACCCGCGGGACGCTGTACGAACGTGGTAAAAGAGATGTTAACTTAAAGSAGTTACTGCTTTAGCCTCTACTCTAGAGCATCCAGGTAACTGCAAGCTTCCAAGGTTTGCGCTTCGTTTCTCAGCATTCTAGCAGCAGTTCTTTAACAAGGCAGCATYCTACTCGACCTAAACGCCCTGCTACTCTTTCTGCACAAATCCTTAGTAATTTAGCATTAAATCATATAATTGAGAGCATCTAAGAATTATACATGTAATTTAGGTCCACTATTGGAATTCTCACATTTTTTTGGCCATGTGGACTAGATTCTCACATTTCCGCACATAAATGCCCCTAATTAGCCCACAAAACAATCTCTATTTGAGAGTCATCACTAGGCACCACAAATCTATTAGAAAAGAGTAGCTAACCACAAAAAAAGCCAAACACGCTACCTATATACCCTTCCGAGTCATACAAGATCAAACAAACTAATAAATGTGGCCAGCATAGATCAGTRAGATGAAAATATTATATCAACTCTATTTAACAGCAACAAAAACAGATAGAGAGCCTCTGTTCACAAGCTACACCAAAGGTCTCCCCAAAAAATGGGGTTTAGTTCATGGAGAATGRGAAAAATACAATGGGCAAAGAGAGAAACAACTCATTTGGTGAAAAAGCTTTGAGAAATTCTCTGAAACCTACAGCTCAGTGAGAAACCAGCAGTTCCAGCCTCCTCCCATCGACTTCTTCTTGAAATGGGGGTAGCTTTCCTTGTCTTCAGCACGTTTTGGGASTATTTTCCTCTCTTGGGWTTTTTCCCCCTTGGGAATTGATGAAGAGGCAACCCACATCTTGTTGATTTTATAACTCCCCCAAAAACTAGGGCAAAACTCAGTAAAACRCGCGTTGTACGGAYATAAGTGAGAACCCCGCGTGTTACTGTGCTGCCCATAAATTTCTACAGAAAGAGATGCTCCAACATCGGGATGCTCTAACCCTGCAACACTCCGGCATTTCTCCTACTCAGGTTTGACTGTGTTTTGTCAACAGCTCTTTGGACTCAACGTTTATCTCATTCTATGGTTCTCARCTTTCAATCTTGCATAATAGAGCCGATAATAGAAAGAATTCAGCACTTCCTTAAGCCAAAACATTCTTTGCWCGAGATTTCATCTCATAATTAATTTTCTATTTTATTCAGGATTTTCTCGAGCTAAAATAGACACACATTAACAATAAATTGCACAAAACTTCCCTAATAATGTCTAGAATAGCTCTCTTTTGTAGAGTTATCACACCCCCAAACTTAAATCATTGCTTATCCTCAAGCAAGACTACACTTTACACCCCACAAGAAAGTACTGAATATGCAATGCATCAAATGCTGAACTTAGCTCTACTTACTCGGTTCACCCACAATGCACACAAATTTGAGAGCTCATTCATTCGGCCTCCACCTTGGACAACGAAAGAGAGTAGCTAAGATCTTGCTCTAACTCTAGAAAAGGATATTTTCCTAGGCTTTAGCATCCTCCTACTTTTACTTTCACAAACCTGACCCACCTAGAGACTTCTTTCTCAAACTCCCTTTCACTTGCTTTGAACCGCTAGCTCTTTTATTACTGGATTGAGCTCTCAACTATGGGCTACTAGCTCTTCCTAATCCTGCAGCCTCTAATGATAATTGAGTTTTTTTTTTTAACTGAATTACAGGATTAGAAAGATTCATAATTGTACAAAACTAAGCTAAAAAGTGTTAGAAGCAAAGCGAATGTGCACACCCCAAAACTTAAAAGCTTGCATTGTCCTCAATGCAACTAAAGACAAAGCATGAAAATGCTCCAACATACCCCCAAACTAGTAGCAAAGAAAATATGAGTAGGTGAGAATATTTTTGCTAAGCTGATATGGACTGTGGGTGGGGAAAGAAATGGGCATCTAATAAGGGAGAATGTCCAATAAAGTAATACGAAAGTAGGGCCTGAACCTGGATAGGTGAGSTATTGAAAATTGTCAACTAAGTACTTGTGGCTTATGAAGGTTACTAACAAGGAGATGCTAGGGCTTCGGTACWAAAACCTAAGCTAGGAAACGAGCAAGAACTGTTGCTACCCACAACCAAGGTTCAAAATTTCGCTCGACATGACATCGACATGTTGAGGAAATGTCAACCAAATGTCGATTTTTTTTCTTTCTTTTTTTATTGTGCATTGAATCTCTAAAAATTTGAGAAAATCTATATCCATGGTAGCCTTCTAGTTAGTTGACACTTAAGGAAAATGTTTTTCAAGAAAAAATCTTGACAAAAAATTTTGAATCCAAACCTTAAAAAACAAGAAGGATTTCTGTTCAAAACGTCTTTTATGTTTTGTGTAAATTTAAAGCTTGTGGAAGAGAAAACAGAAAAGTCAAAAATAATAGTAAAAAATTATACGACATTGGTCGTTTTCTATTTTTCTTTTAAAGAAATTAAAGTTTAATTCTTATAATTTTGATTCAAAAAAGGAAAAAAAAACAAACAAACGTTAAATTAAATTTAACTATAAAAATCTAATAAAATCTTAAAGAAATAGATTATAAACAATCGATTTATAAAAAGACTTAATTTAAATTAAATTTAACTAAAAAATCTAACAAAATTTTAAAGTAACTGATTTAAAAGAAAAACAAATTTTAAATKAAATTTAACTCATGAAATCTTAAAACAAACAAATAATTAAAATCAATTTAACTAATTATTATTAAACATTGAAATTTTAAAAAATTTTAATTCTTATCTTTTGGTTAAAAAAACAAATAAAAGAACAAAACAAAAACAAACAAACGTTAAACTAAATTTAACTAGAAAAAAATCTAACAAAATCTTAAAGAAACATATAATCAATTTAAAAAAAAAACAAATTTTAAATTAAATTTAACTAACCRAATCTTAAAAAAAAAACTAATAAAGAAAATCAATTTAACTCATTATTATTAAACATTTAAATTTTAAACTAAATCTAATTTTTTAAAATTATTTCATACTTTATATATACACATTAAACTTTAATTTACCGACTCAAATAATATTCATAYKGTATACATGATTTTGTTTCAACATTTTCATCGTGACGATATTTCTATAAGTATATTACTTRTATGGTTAGATATGATGGTTAGAAGTCATTAGCTATAGGCTAATTACGCTACAATTAAAGTATTATTTACTAATTTAAAAAATTTCCATCAATATCCACTATTTTGGTAAATTTTCCCGAAATATCCATCGACATCGACATGTCCGTAAAATCGAGACCTCGACATTTCCATCGACATCGACATTTTGAACCTTGCCCACAACTGAAGCCTCAACATCGACAAAACTTCAGAACCACAAATGTACATAACATTGACACTACTAGATAAAGCAGAGCATGCACAAGATGCAAGACACACAACATTTACATAAACATTCCTTTTCATTCATTTTTCTCGAGGGGGGGGGGGTAGCTAACCTTGTAAACTAACCTGCTGAAAATTAAACCCAAAAAGAATTCCAAGTAGGAAACAAAATTGAAAGGCAAGGAAATGTTAAATAGCAGCAAGAGGAAACATTTCTTCTTTGGATTCTTCATCAGGGCTGGGTCTTCTTGTTTGAAAACGATGCTTTAGCATCGTAGCTACTCTATCATGATTCCTTTTGCTTTCCGTAGAATTGAAATTAAATAATCTGCTTTCAATTCTTTCCTGAAACAAAAGAGGCAGAAAATACTAATAAACAAAAACTTGCCTAACTATCAATTAAATCACAAATAAAAACAATAACAAAGAACTTCAATCATCACGAACTATAAGGATAATGAAATTGATTTGGAAATTAAAATACTTCCTCTTATATCATTTTTTCTCTCTTCTTTTTCTTCTCTTCTTCTTGGGGGCTATCATCAGCATCAGAAGAACCCTCCTGGCTTGAACTACTCCACGAATATAAAATTGTGATGACAATATCCTTTTAAATTGATTTTGAAGGGAGGAAGTGTGGTGGGGAAGTCACCCCACTCACCACTTTCCCACTTCCCACCATCAAAGGTGGCGTGGGAAGTGGGGATTTTCCTCCCATTTCTTTCCTCTTTTTTTTTTTCCTTTTTTTTTAATTAAAACAAATTTAATTAAATAATAATTAATTAAACCTAATTTAATTAATTATAAAAAAGAATTATTAATTTATTTTAATTAAATCTAATTTAATTTAACCAAATTAATTTATCACAATTATTTAATTAATTTAATTAAATTAAACTTAAATTAATCAACTATATTAGAATCAAATTATAATATTCATCTTTGTCATAATTTTGAATCCAATTCAAAATTAACTTTATATTATAATGTATCAACATACATTATATTAATTGCATCTCATACAATTAATATTAATTCCTTTTAACCAATTTGAACMATTCAAATTCTTTTCAAAATTAAATGTTCTTAACTATCCTTTACGAGTTAGCAAGGGGATATAATAGACCTACAGATCAGAAGCTCCAACGATACGAGATTAATTGATTAAACTCATTAACCAATTTAATCAACATTCGTTAACTGTTGGTCACTCCACTAAAGACCCACAGCTGCACTCTTCTCACTGTAGAATATTTTGCGTCCACAGATTTTTACCATTAACGGTAAGTTAATCCTTCACGAGTGTTSGTAACCACAGTTGGGTCAAATTACCGTTTTACCCCTAATTACATCTTGTACCTTAAGTATCGATGATCCTCTAATGAACAACCCGATTATGGTTAAACCAGTAATCGGAAGTCCCTCTMGAGCCAGTGAACGAGTGGGGCCCCTTATTCAAGTCCCAGAGTCAGTACTTAAGAGAAAACTCATCTACTTACCCTAAAGTCGGGAATGAGTGAATTCCATCTTGTGTATTTATGTTTCCARCTCCCCACTCGRTCTCGTCCCTAAAATGGTAGGCATATTGAGTCGGCGACTCGGGCCACTCTCACCCATACAAATCAAAGGACGAGCCCTAACAGGCAGGAGTCCATAACTCACTCAGGATTGAGATCGAGTTACCTGGTCATCYTATTGAAATATTAATTTATTAGCTAACGGTGTTACAGCTAAAGATGAATTATTTCGCGGTCCGGTCTTATACAAACTCATTGTATAGGATACCCCCTCTCGCATGTCTTCACATGAACGACCTGAATCAARTCATTTGTAACTATTACAAAGTGAGCYGTATCCATAGTGTTACCAGGATAAGGTACCCAACCTTATCCATATACTATAGACCCTTTAGGTTACTACTAGAACATTATCCACCTRTATATCAAATATATACTGTATATATATACACTGTATATCAAATATATAAGCTGTATATTAAATATATACTGTACATCTGTTATATACTGTTCCAGTTACATGACATCACCTTGGATGTTAGTTTATTGGATTTGGGTTAGTGCAATTCTATCAATAACTACTTTATTGAAAGAATATTTGTTTTATGTTTACAAACCAYGAGTTTAGGGCATAAAATCCAACAGATTTCTCTTTTGTTCTTCAACCCCAAAACTTGATGCTTCTTTTGGCTTAAGTTCGACCGATGCTCTAGCAACATTATCGTGGATATTCTTATGTTGCAGCTTGTTTGCAGTTTTTTGAATTTGACTGTGAATTTCAATTACTACATTGACTTAGGGCTCTCTTTCTCTTGAAGGGTGGGATTTGATGGAGGAAATGTGTTACAACTCATTGCTGTTTGAGTTTTGCATTGTTATTTCTCCTCCAATTTGAGTGTCTGAATAATGCCCGAGAGAGCTTCATGTGGTCGCTTTCTTAGCACGTCAGCATCATGTATTCCTCTTGAATTTTATCCACAGTTGTTCTTGGGTTCAACCATTGGTGATGGTTAGATGAGATTCGTTCAAGGATGTTGAATGCTTCAACACACGACTTCGATAGGAGAGCTTCATTTGTAGAAGCATCTACCACTAACCTCGTAGCTTCATTCAACCCAATATAATATGTCTCGATTTGAATACACTTGGGAATACCGTGGTATGGGCACTTTTGCAAAAGCYCCTTGAACCTCTCCCATGATTCGCTTACAGATTCCCCTGCAAACTGCTGAAAGTTATTGATGTCGTTTCTGAACTTTACATTTTCGTTTGGTCAAAAATACTTTAGAAAAAACGTTTCTACCAATTCATTCCATGTAGTGATGGATTATGATGGTAGGGAGTGTAGCCATATCCTAGCACTGTCTATCAGCGAAAGTGGGAACAATTTCAGCCTCAATGCTTCGTTCATTACTACCCTTATTTTAAACGAATTATTGACCTCCAAGAAATTTGAGGTGAGGATTTTCTGATTCACACGCTCACAGAAGACGCTCTAGCATAAAATTGCTACTGATGATCAAACCGACGTGGTTCCCTTCCAAGACACCCAAATATGAATATCTACAACTTCGGTCGCTAAATACTCAAACATGAAGAACAATTTATAAGCGTGGTTAAGCGGATGACCTTATCCCTAAGCATCCACAAATCTACTAGAAAAGAGTAGCTAACCACAAAAAGAGTCAAACATGCTACCTATATACCCTTCTGAGTCGTACAAGAGCAAACAAACTAATAAATGTGGCTAACATAGATCAGTAAGATGAAAATATTATATCAACTCTATTTAACAGCAGCAAAAACAGCTAGAGAGCCTCTGTTCACAAGCTACAACAAATGATCTCCCCCAAAAATGAGGTTTAGTTCATAGGGAATGAGAAAAAGCTTCCAGCCTCCTCCCGTAGGCTTCTTCTCGAAATAGGGGYAGCTTCCTTGTCTTCAGCACATTTTGGGACTATTTTCCTCCCTTGGGATCTTTTCCCAAGGTTTGTATAAGTTGTTGAATGTGAGTGGTATCGTTACTAGTGAGAATGATGTCATCAACGTATATTAACATGGTATCAGAACGGGAGGTCCTATGTTCGAACCCCTGCGTTGTTGTTTCCTCCGTTGATWTCCACTTGTTGGGCTTTATCAATTATCCAAGCCCACAAGTGAGAGGAGTGTTGAGAATTTATATAAATKWATTAAAGGGAATTTTAAGTAAATGGCTAAATTCTGACGTTTTATGTCCATGTGTTTATAATTTTGCAAATATAACTAAGGGATATATTTGTAATTTTACATTTTTTAGTTTTTTCCCCATAATGCCCTTCCTATATTTTTTGGAATTTACAACTATTTAACGACCCCCAACAAACTTGCTTTTCAATTCAAATATTGTTTCCTACTCCTTTAAAACCACTCAATATAGATTTGTTTCCCAGGGGATTTAATTGATTTGATTTTATATCTCCACCTTTTAAATTTTAGTCTTAAGGTGATCTCCCATATCTTTCCCTGCAACAACAAATTGAACGACCCATGTATCTTACAAGCTTTTCGCTACAACGATAGATTAAGTCTCATCCAAAAATYACTCAGACAAAAAATTTGTTTTAGTGTCGGTAGTTTCTTACACATTAGGTATTGTCATGATTGCAAAAACTTCATGGTATCTACTACCATTGGCTTGGGCATTGATTGAGGTTAGTCTTATTTAATTTTCTTTCTGTTTACTTTTCTCTTAGTTTTATTCAATTTTCTTTCTATCTGCTTCTCT
>NW_019104491.1:5147725-5162279 GCF_001995035.1 Momordica charantia
ATTTTTTAACAATTTATTTCTATACAAATTTGATTTTTTAACCATTTATTTCTATACAAATTTGAGGTGTTGGATTTTTTAAGATGAGAGTTTAATGAGTAGGGAGATAAGTAAAGTTAAAACTTCATATTAAAAATGAACTAAAATGCAGTGTAAATTATTACTTAAGTATAACTGTGATATTCAAGTTACATAATTGAAAATTATAAAAGTAAACACTACAAGAGTGTATATATATATATATATATATATATATCATTAGAGAAGTGAAAAAAAAACTATTGTAAAGAGTAGTATATATTATTTAGAAGTCGATTTAAAATATTACTTTTTAAAATTTTGTGTAAAAAAATTGTAATTCTAGTTATAAAAAAATTAAAAAAAATAGAGAGAGAAACCAAGACTTAGCCTAATCTTACTTTTTTTTTGCACATCTTTTTTTTTTTGAAAAAATAAATAAAAGTTTTATTTTAAAGTAAAGTAGTAAAAAGTTTTATTTTAAAAAATAAATAAAAGTTTTATTTTAAAGTAAAGTAGTAAAAAGTTTTATTTTAAAGTAAAAATAGTAAAAGGCTTTGTTTTTTTTTTTAAGATTTGTTAAATAAATTTTAAAAATGAATAGGAGGTTTTAAGTAAATAAGTGATTTTTTTTTTCTTTTTGCCCTTTATCAATAAAAAAATTCAAACGAATTTCAAACTACAAACAAATAAAAGGTTTTATTTTGATTCCGTTTAGAGTTTTTTTTTTTAAACAAAATTTAAAAATAAAGTTCGTATATAAAAACAATAACTTAAATTATATCCTAATGTGTTGGCACATTGTTGAGATGTTTGAGTGTCAACATTCAAGTCACAAGTTCAAGTCTCAATGTACCTTAAAATTAAAATTATTTTTTATTTATTGTTTTTTTTTTGCTAAGTAATTATTTCAAAAACTCCAATGATAGGAATTGAAACCTTCCCAGTATTCTCGAGCTGCTTAATTTTCTTAATGACATTCATGCCACTCATACATATTAATTCATATCTTATTACAAAATGTGAATTAATATAATATGAAACATTTAAAATAAAATAAAATAATATTTTTTTTGACCAAATAAAATAATAGGACAATTTTTTACAAAATGTGGTATCGTTTTCGAATGAGTGTGTTAGGATGCTAACACCTTCCCTACGCTCAGTCGACTCCCGAACCTAAAATCTGTTTTCGCAGACCAAGTTTTTAAAATAGGTGACCAATCACACCTCGTAGATGATTGGTGGCGACTCCAAACCCTTATCTCGAAAGAGACCCTTCAGGGGATGACGTCGGCCGCTCCGCGTCGCGATGACGTTGCGACACTAATATTATTAAAAATGTTGATTACTATATCACTACCTTTTATTCTATATTAATTAAATTAGATACTAAATATAGTGTTATCATCGGTTTAAATTTATAAAGTATATCAGATTTTAAACTTTTTTTTTGACGTACATGATCCACATAAACCTTTTATACAATAACTTTATATTTTAATTTTTTTTTCACCATTGTTTTCATATGAAAAAATAGTGGATATAATAGTATTAGATCAACACACATGTATCATAGGTATATTAGTAGATATCATGGTTATATCAGAGGTATATCAGTGGTAAATTAGAAGCATATTAAGTATATATCAAATATATATCAGTGTTATATTAGTGATAAATCATACAATTATATATAAGAAGTTATATAAATAGATATCATAGTTATATCAGTGGTATATCATTTGTATATCAATGGTAAATTAGCGACATATCAAGTATATATCACAAATATATAAATATTGTATCGGCGTGGTAAATCAATGGTTATCGTATGTATATCAGTGGTAAGCCATGCTAGAAGTTGAGTGGATATCATAGTTATATAAGAAGTAAATCAATTGTATATCATTGGTATATCAGTAATCAGATATATTGTGGATATATTATAGATGTATATCAAATATATTGCAGGGTAAAATTATAATTTTTAAATTGGAACTCCATTTTTTGTTTAAAATGATGCTATATTTGAAAAATTAAATGTGGTTACTATTTTGCTTTATTTTATTAAATGTAATGGCCATATTTGCAGGGGTCTTTTCATTTTTATAATTAAAAGTTAATGAGCAGAATTTTTCCAATTTGAAAGTTTAAGATTTAATTTTTACAATTAAAGGTCGAACGAAATCACATTGAAGGGTTTAATTTTTACCGCGAAAGGTTTAACGGTGAAATTGCGTATTGTGCGATTTGCCCTCTTATTTTTTATGTTAGCCCAGTTTTTCTGGCAGACTACATGTCGTTCGGTAGTATTATAGCGACTAGCAAGAGATGGGCTTTCTCTGTGCCTCGCCTGCTTCTCCACTTCTTCTCTCCAAACACCGCATCAAAACACCAGGTTCTCTCTTTCTTTACAATTTCCCAATTTGAATCACATTCCTCTTCCTTTTTCCACTGGGTTTACATCTGATTTTCCCCTTCGGCACTCAATTCTTTGTGGGGTTCTCAGATTATTCGAAACTCGGCGCCCTAATTTCCTGGGATTTTGGCCAACCCGATGCTGGTAAATGTAAATCTATAGCAGCGACTGGTGTACAGTGTTCTTGCGCTTCAATGTCTCCGACTCCGAGCGAGGCATCGAAGGGCGTGTGGGTTTGGAGTGAGAATCGGCAGGTTTTGACGGCTGCGGTCGAGAGGGGATGGACCACGTTCCTCTTCTCGCCTCACAATCGGGAACTCGCTCATCAATGGTCCTGTAAGCTCGCCTTCGCTCTCTCTTCATCCGAATAGGCATTTTTTTTACTCGTGTTTATTCTTGTCTCAAATTTATGGGTTTTTGTCAAGAATAGGACAATTTTTAGGGGTGAAGACTTTCGACGCATTAAATAGAAAATGATGATTAATACGTTAATGGTTAAAAAACACTTTTGAACTAATGAGTCCTTCTAACAGTTTAATCCATAAACTTTAATGTACTTTAAAGTTTATAACCAACGTCAGAGATTGCTGGCGCCATGAATTCAAATCCTCCACTCCCGCTTATTCTACTAAAAAAATTTATGTTTGTAACAATTTAGTCTCTATTGTGAAAAGTATTGGATTTGATAGAGTTTTTTATATGTAGATCGATAAACTATGATGATGGAACAAATGTGTTTATAAATGAAAAATACTAAATTGTTATGTAATAAGACTCAACACTTAATTTTGATGAGTTTTTTTTCCACAGTAGGACTAATTGTTACAATTTTTAATTTATAGGGACCAAATCGTCACCTAATGTTCAACTAATTTGTTACCAATTTGAAAGTATAGGGACTAAATCGTTAGAGACTAAATCGCTGCTTCAATGAAAGAATAGAGACCAATACTGTTTTTTAACCAATATATTAATCTATCATTTACCATTTTGGTCTGCGCACATTTGAGACCTATTCTACTTGAATCATGTAATTCCTATACTTTTTAATAAACCTTAAAATTAGTCCCACCGATAGTTTACGGTTATCTCTTACTTAAAAATTTAACTTGAACATTTGAAAGTATATAGACTAAAATAAAATAAGTCTCAAACTAAAATAAAATAAGTTTCAAAGTATAAAAATCAATATGGTATCTTAACCTCACTAATCATTCAAGTGAGAGAGCTGCAGACAAGAGAGATAAACGTGAGAGAGCATGTGAGATAATCGGGATCCTAACAAAGTGATATAACTAGCCTACAATATACAAGGACATTCAAGTTTCTGATAAGTTTATTGATTTGATATATTTGGTCTTAGATTGATATGATACTGAACTTTTCTTGAGTCAAATTTGAAGTTTGGTGTGGATTATGCAGCAATTGCAGAAATATGTTCTCTTTTTATTAAAGAGGATGGAATTTTTGACGAAGAAGGTAGCTTAATTGCCACAGTTTTTGAGGTTTCTAACCCCCAGCAGTTGGAGCAGCTTCAACCAGAAAATGCATCCACAGACAATGTTGTTGTTGACTTACAAGATTGGCAGGTTCACAGTTGCTGCTTACTGATAAGGCTGCTCATAGTTCTAACTATTTTAATTTAATCTGTTTTGAGATCTTCAAATACTCAAACATTGAATCTGTGCTCTTATCTGGATATGAATGCATAGTTTAGAGAAGGGACTGAAAAAGTGATTGTGAACTGTCTGGATAAGTCTATATAAGCACTCTGCTAGTAAATCGAAATTATTTAGTGGTTAATTAATTGGGTATTGTTGACAGATTCAGGACGAGCTGTTTATTGACAGGATTGGTTTTGAATTATAACATGAAACCTGTACGACCGTTTCGCTTGTGTAAACATTAACTCATGTGTCATGTCCTATCTTGCCATAGGTTTTTTGTTGGTTTGTTTTTCCTTAGCTCTAATTGTGAGTGTTTCCTCAGCTCCTAGCAGTATGCCTTGTTATAACTTGCAAACAAAGCTATCATTGTTAATGGAGCTGCTTTGAGAAATGTGGTTTTTAAGTGAAGCTAGAATAGTGCTTCTTATGAAAGTTATTTTATGTGATTTTAGAACTTTCAAATCACTTTTAGTTATCTAACGAAATCATATGAAAGTGCTTTTAATTGATCATAACTCACAAGTCCTAATTTTTATGTTCAGATTATACCTGCGGAGAATATTGTTGCAGCGTTTCAGGGGAGTCGGAAAAAAGTGTTTGCCGTCTCAAAAACTCCTATTGAAGCTCAAATCTTCCTTGAGGTCCACATTTGTGACTATATGAGAGCGGAAATATGAACTAAATAAATTTAACTGAAGAACTATGTGGAATCTTCTTAACATCATAAAATATGATTTGATCTCGTTTGGGTTTCTAGGCACTTGAACATGGTCTGGGCGGAGTTATTTTGAAAGTTGAAGATCCTGAAGCTGTTTTTCAGCTAAAGGTGGCTTGTCATTTTGCCTGGTTTATTTTAGTGCAAATTCTTGCTCCTTATTATGTTTTAATGTCATCAGGACTATTTTGACAGACGAAATGAAGCTAGTAATCTTTTGAGCTTGACTAAGGCCACCGTAACTCAAATTCATGTTGCCGGAATGGGGGATCGAGTTTGCGTTGATCTCTGTAGCCTCATGCGACCTGGTGAAGGACTTCTTGTAATCCTTCATTCTCTTCTCATTTATTGTTAAGAATATTAATATAACATTAGATTTACTCTATGACCTATTGGTTTAAGCTTTTGGGTTCAATGGTAGTTTAACATGGTATCGAAGCTGGAGAGTCTATTTTCAAATTTCTGTAATATGATTTCCTATCCCATTAATACTGATAGTCATTTGTTGGGTGTTGTGCCAATTTTCAAACTCACAAGTGATGATGGAGGGGAGTGTTAAGAGTACTAGTAAACTATTGAATTTAGCCTGACTTATCAGCTCAAGTTTTAGGGTTCAGTGATAGTTAACATTTATATATTGCTCTGCTAGTTTCTTGTGTTGTACATTGCTCTGCTAGTTTCTTGTGTTGTACATTGCTCTGCTAGTTTCTTGTGTTGTACCTAAATGGTGATGAATTTATTTCGTAGGTCGGTTCCTATGCCAGAGGACTATTCCTTGTTCACTCGGAATGCTTAGAGTCAAATTACATCGCTAGCCGGCCTTTTCGCGTCAATGCTGTGAGTTTGGCTTAACGGTCTGGCTCAATTGTTTGAGTAGTCACAATAAGCTATAAGAATGGCACTCATTTATTCTTTTGTAGCTTTTTCATTATCTTGTGAATGTTCAGGGACCTGTCCATGCCTATGTAGCTGTCCCGGGTGGGAAAACTAGCTATCTTTCCGAGTTACGAGCAGGCAAAGAGGTAATCGTAGTCGATCAAGAAGGCAGGCAACGAACTGCTATTGTTGGACGTGTGAAGATAGAGACTAGGCAGCTGATCCTTGTTCAGGCAAAGGTATGCGTCGTGTTTCTTTCCGAATCTTTGAGATTAGTTTAAATCTGTTGGTGTTTCTACTAATGAGAAAAAAATGTGCCTTTTTCTTTAGTTAGATAACTTCCTTAGTTTCTCTGATTTGATCCCAGCTGAAATCTTGTATGTTCCATTTGGGATGCCTTTTGAAAAAGTATTTAGAACTGAAGCACTTATTTTATGAACACTTTTGGGAGAAATCTAAGCAAATGCTTCAATTTAAAAGCACGCTGAATGGCTTTTATCTATATTTAGAATTTCTTAAACTACTTTTGAATATAAAAAGTTTTAAAAGTACTTCAATAAGTGTTTTTAACCGATTAAAAGCACCCTTACGACTCCTTACATTTTAATCAAATATTATCAATTTTTATAAAAACACTTTAAAAGGCATGCTAAACACACTCTAACTTATAAAGTTGAGTAAGTTTCCATTTGAAAATATAATTCACATAATAGTGAAAGCAACTACATACATAAGAATGATAACGGGATTCCTTTATCGATAACACTCGTAGAGGTCGCTCTGGTTAAGTAGTTCTGCTGCTGGATATGACTTGTATAGATAATTTACTTTTGGCAGAGAGATTCAGATGATCAAACTCCTTACGGCATCCTTCTGCAGAATGCGGAAACGGTCGCCTTAGTCTGCCCCGGTCGAGGTCGTTACAACAACTCGTGACGGTTAAAGTTTATTTGTTTGTTTGTTTTTGCTAAATCTTTTGCTTGCATTGTTGTGCAGGAAATGAGAAGAAAGCCATCCCTGTTACCTCACTTAAAGTTGGAGATGATGTGTTTTTGAGATTGCAAGGAGAAGCAAGGCACACAGGAATTGAGATCCAAGAGTTCATTGTGGAGAAATGATGGTGGGTATATTTAGTACGTGAGTTTGTTTATTTCATGTATGAGTTTTATAGGATACATAAAAGATATTATTATAATATGCAACATTTAATTTGTCTGAAAATAAAAAAGATTCACAAAGTAGCATATGCTATTTACAAATTTCCACGTTTACCTCTATCCACATCCATTGTCCACGTCCCTATAGGGATTGACAATATTATGTCATTCGTGAATTTACCCCGCCTATATCTTAGGAGTCACAGATTCTTGTTCATAATTTGTTGTGAATCCCTAAAATTGCTACTAATCAAACTAATTAAAAATCATATTAATTCTTCCCTTACCTACATAATTGTAAATTAATTAAATTACAAAATAAATCTAACTAATTCTTTATCTAACTCAACCATTTCAAGTTCCTCAAGACATGGAGGATCAAAGAAGAATCAGTAGAGATAGAGTCTCCAATTCTGTGATCGAAATTCATTGCTAAGCATTCAGATTATAAGAAGAATTCAATTCAACAATAGATGAATGGAAGAATTTCTTCTTCTCCTTGATGGTTTTTTGCCACAAAATATGTCATCAAAACTATTTGTTGTCACGTTCGTTCGAAAAAGAGCTTTGCCATAGCCTGATGCTTTGGCTGCGCAAATTGCACCATTTGATCTCCATTTTAAAGTAAAATAGATACTCGTTCTAGACGCACCAGCAAACGCATTTTTCGGGGAATGGAAGAAGGAAAATATTTGTATGGAGAAAGAGAAATGGAGATAGTTCCATATACAAAGTCTGAATGACATATGTTGTATATGCCCTAGAGCCTTAAAACTTTTGTATAGTTGTGGATATAGACCACGTAGATAGTTCCATACACAGAGGAAATGAAAGTGTGATTATCAGTAAAGACATGCAAACATGCGATTATAAACTGGACAAAGACTCTGTAAGAAGGATTACATACTCGTGTTTGACACACCAGCAGACGTGTTCGACAGAAGACGTGGTATGATTATTTAGTCTCCCAATATACTTAATCCCCCTATATTTCAAAAACCTCAAACTTCATCCTTAGGTTTTCTACTTTTTAAATTTTTTTTTTCCGAATTTAGGATTTTAAAGTATAAAATCAAAATGATCGTCAAATTGTTTTTTAAATATTATGTGTAAATCGGTAATCTTTTAAAACTATTATCCACGTTTTTACCATGTATAGTTGTAAATATAGAGCCCATAGATAGTTCCATATACAGAGGTAACATAAGCGTGATTGTCACAAGACATGCAGACGCAAGATTGCAAACTCGACCAAGACATTGCAACGGAGAGTATATACCAGTGTTAGACGCACCAACAGACATTTTCGACGTAAGACATGATATAATTATTTAGTCTCCCAATATACTTACTCTCTCTATATTTCAAAAACCCTCAAACTTCATCCAAATTAAATCTTCGTTAAGTTTACGGATCATTTTTTAGGTTCTGTATTTATTATTTTTTAAATATTGATTCTGTATATTCAATAAAAAATATTAATTCAGCTATATATGTCCCAAACAAATGTATTTTAAAGTGTGAAAGTATTTTAAAGTGTGAAAGTAAGAGGATAAAACCAAAATGCATTATAAAATTTCTTGTTTCAAGCTTTTGGTTTCCAATTTTTTAGAAACATAAGCGTTTTGTAACTGTTTTTGTCGTTTGTCATTTCTCACTTTTAAGAAACATTTTCAAAATTCTGAAGAAATTTTGATAACAACAAAATCAAGTTTTTTATTTATGTTCTTGGTTTTACTTTTTTTCATAAATAAAAACATTATTATATCATTTTTTATTTTTAAAATGCATTATAAAATTTAAAAAATAAATAACACAAAAAATTTGAAGGTTTAATTTGAAAAATAAAGTTTCATGTTACACTTTTATTTTTAATATAAAATTTAAGAGAACAATAAACAAAAAAAAATATTACCAAACATTATTTTTGTTTATTTTTCAGTAAATAAGAAATAACAAGAAACAATTACTAGTAGTAGTAGTCTCTTTTAATTGAAAAAGAAGAAATAAGAAAGAGTAATGTTATCAGAGGTGCGGGATTCGAACTCATGACCTCTTGATCATGCTAATTATCGTTAAGTTAAGTATGTTTTTTTTTTTGAAGAAAGAAACATTTAATTAAGCCACTAGGGCAACGGTTGAAAGGGAATCCCCTTTTACAAGATCCATTAACCAAGAGGGGAAGGGAAACTGCCATAAACACGTGGATGAGGCCGAAATTGCCCATTTGGCTAAGGAACGCGCACAAAAATTACACGAACGGGGAGAGTGCATGAAGGAAATTGATTTGAACGCTAGGGCTAACGATCGAATTTCCATAATCCAATTAATTCTTCTCCCATCGAAAACAGATCTCCTTGAACGAGGCGAATGGCTTCTTGGCAATCAGATTCTACAACCAGGCGAGTGTAACTCCGTGAGGCAGCGAGCTTTAGAGCTTCCAAAATTCCTCTGATTTCGGCAAAAAGAGGGTTCAATGGCATTGGCAGAAACATTGATTTCGCTACCAACAAAACCCCAAAATGGTCTCTGATAATAAGACCTAGCCCTGTTGATGTAGAACGGCAGGCTGCATCAGAGTTCACCTTCATAGCTGAGTCGCGAGGAGGAAGCCAACGACAGGATGGGGGAGGGACCGAGCTCTGCTGCGGTGAGATTCTCTTGTTTTCTTGAGCCTGTGAGTAATTCTGAAAATAGGAACTAATCCAATTGCACCTTAAAGCAGGGGTGGAGACAGAAGAACCATGGGCCAWAGAATTCCGATCACACCAAATTGCCCAAYAGGTAAAAGCAGCAAGATCTCTCTGCTGTGGATTTAGTTTATCATAAAGAAGCAGCCAAATGTCCATAAAACTGAGATTTCCATTTATTGGAGAAGTGAAGAGAGATGGGAACATCAGATTCCAGATTTTCTTAGCCCTTTTGCAGAGGAMGATAGMGTGAGAAGTACYTTCCATCTTAGCACAAAATATACAATCAGGTACCACAWCAATTCCACGATTTCTAAGATTTTGGGTTGTTGGGATGTGATTATGACCTGCYTTCCATAGGAATAGCTTAATYTTAGAAGGAACCTTTAGCTCCCAAAAAGTCTTCCAATTATATCCCCTAGAGCCTGCACTTGTAGATACACCATTGCACTTCTGATGTATATAGAGTTTATAACACTTTTAACATTGTAGTGTCCTCTCTTGTCAAAATGCCAAATCCAAGAGTCAACAGAATTGTATGGACTAACGGGCATCGATAGAATGAGATCTCTGTCTTCCTCACAGAAAATGTAAGAGATTAGATGAACGTCCCATTGTCCATTAGGATTGATAAGGTCTGCCACTTTAACATCATAAGGACCAAAAGGTGCTGTGATAGGACGAAAGGAATAGGGTCGCGGAATCCAGGGATCTGAGAAGATATTAATGGTCGAACCATTGCCAACTCTAGAACGCAACCCCTTGATTAGAAGGTCCCGCCCCCAAATGAAACCTTTCCAGAAATATGATTGATTTCGGAGGTGAGTCGCTTGGAGCACTAACGAGTCATGGAAATATTTTGCTTTTAGGACTCTGGAAACTAGGATATTTGGATTCTGTAGAACACGCCAAACCTGTTTGGCCACCAAAGCCTGATTAAAGCCTTCCAAATCTCTGAAGTTTAGGCCCCCTAACTCTTTAGGAAGGCACATTCTCTCCCAACTCATCCAGTGGAGCTTCTTTGTATCGTTCGAAGATCCCCACCAAAAACGAGCAAACATTTGAGAAACCTCTTCGCAGAAACCTTTTGGTAGTCTAAAAACGCTCATAGCATAAGCTGGAATTGCCTGACCAACACTTTTTATTAGAACCTCCTTTCCACCCACTGAGAAGAAGCTGCGTTTCCAACCTTGCATAACTTTCTAGATCTTATCTTTTAGAAAATTCCAATCCAAACCTTTCCTTCGAGAGAAATGAGAAGGGAGGCCAAGATATGGACCAAAATCATCTACTAAGCTTACTTGGAGGATGTGTTGAAGATAAGTCTGTCTCTCTGGAAGAACGTCAGGGGAAAACATAAGAGCAGATTTTGAAAAATTTATGCACTGACCTGAAACTCTTCCATAGCACTCCAAGATATGCTTGATGACTAGGCACTCTGCTTCTGTTGATTTAAAAAATATGAGGCTATCATCTGCGAACAGAAGGTGTGAAATGCTTGGACTATGGGCACCAAATTGAACACCTGTTAATCTTCCCAATCTGTTACTATTATGAATTAAGGCAGAAAGACCCTCACCATAGAGAAGGAAAAGATATGGGGAGAGTGGGTCCCCTTGTCTTACTCCTCTGTAGGAATTGAAAGATCCACACGGAGAGCCATTAATAAGAATAGAAAAAGAAACTGTAGTGATACAATTCATAATAGAATAAATCCATCTGCCATCAAAACCCATTTTCCTCATAATTCTTCCCAAATAGGCCCATTCCACTCGGTCAAAAGCCTTACTAAAGTCAAGCTTGAGGGCAGCCATACCAGTCAAACCTGAGCTACCATTCTTGACAGTATGGAGGCATTCATGGCCAATGATAACGTTGTCTGTAATTGCCCTATTTGGCACAAAAGCTGACTGGGCTTCCGAAATAACCAAACCAATTACCTGCTTTAGGCGGTTGGCGATTGATTTAGAGATAATTTTATAGGACACATTACAGGCTTATTGGCCGGAAATCGGAAACTAACCTTGGTTGTTTCACCTTCGGAATAAGAACAATGTGGGTGCTGTTCCAATTTTTGATCTCCAGATTGTTATTAAGAATGTTGAGGCAGACTTCAGTGGTCTTTGGACCTACGGTGTTCCAGTAGGTTTGATAAAATAGGGGTGGGAAACCGTCAGGGTCTGGAGATTTTGTAGGAAACATCTGTTTGACAGCACTTTGAATCTCCTCTTGTGAGAAAAAAATCCTTGATATTGGTTGTTGGTCAGATACAGGGGGTTCGTTCTCTTTCACTGACTGTATTCAGGCCTCCTCTCTAGTTCTTCAAAATTGGGGTCGCTCCAACACCCGTACTTTGTTTAGGCAAATAAAAGCTCAGAAGGCAGCTCTCAGCCCTTGCAGCAGCCTATAATCAGCATCTCCCTTTGGATTTCTCGTTAATCCATTCTCTTCAGGATGATCTAGCGGGACTAATTGAAATGGAGGAAATCTAATGGAAACAACGTTCCAGGGAGAATTGACTTGAGTGGGGCGATGGAAACACTAAGTGGTTCCATAAGAAAGCCTCCATGCGCTAAGTTAGGTATGTTGCAGTGTATAAGATACTCGAATAATTATATTATACATAATTATGTTATATGGCTATTTATTCAATTGAATGAGCTTAAATTAAACAAACGAATACATTAGAGCTACTTCATTGGGTGCAAGACATTTGGGGGAATACTGATTATTATTTATTCCTGTTAGGTTTAGTCACAGCTCAAGAGAATATTAATTATAAATAAATATATTACTTATAAAACGCTCATATATTAAATAAGAAATACAGTTTCTCCATTTAGAGATTCTTCTCCTCTAATTTCTCTCTCTCTCTCCTTTCTTTTCTTTTCTTTTTTCTTTTTTAATTTTATAATATGCTTGATTGAATAAGGTCAAAATTGGTGGGGTTTTTCATTAAAAAAACTTAAAAAGCTATTAAAGATTTCATGGATTCTGATCAATTTTCCATGTCCTTATATTAAAAATTCAAGAAAAGATATTGGCTTTTGGCATAAACCTATACTTCACTTTATCAAAATAATAATAATAATAATAATAATAATAATAATAATAATAATAATAATAAATAATAAATAATAATAAAATATAATTAACCTATACTTAAAGAGATATATTTGATAGCAATAATGGTAGCATAATTAAAGATATGAATTCATGTATACTTAAATCAAAGTTACATCTATTGAATTATTTCTCCTAACATAGATCCTATTTTCTTAATCATATCCCTCTCCTTTACACGTTAAGCTAAGCTATATATCACCAAATACAAATAATAATAATCAATTACATATATACTTTAATTATTGAGACTTTGTTAGTTGGAAATACTTTTTCCATAAATTCAAAAAGAAAACGATAGAGAAGAAAAATCTATAAATCAACATAAAATTGTATAGAAGAAAATTATATACATATTTAGAGTTAATGCATAACGAATTACGTTTTAGGATAATATGATTTCATAAATTTTGACTAAGTTGTATAATGCAGTAAACATATATTAAGGTTAAATAGTCCAAATGAATAGTTTGGATGACTTGGGACCTCAAGAAATATCTTTAAGGTCTTGGGTTCAAGTCACATGGAAAGCAACTCCCGAAGCAATGACCCGGCTAAATATATGCTTTAGATACTAAATTTATTTTCTTATATTTTAATATTTTTTAATTAAGTCCCCGAAGAAGTATTAAAATTAGCTTATGGTAAACTTACATGACATAATACTTAGTGAATTGGTTGAAATCTAGAAGAGATAAAAAGGTCATCAAGAAAAAAAGAAACTCGAAATTACTATTAATTTCATAGAAATTTGGAGCACTAAATTTAAAACGCTCCATTCTTAGATGACTTTTTTCCTTCTGTAGACTTTCCTAAATTCACTTAATATTATATCATTTAAGTTTTACTATCATCAAATTCTTAATATTTTGAGACTAAATTGAAAAATATTAAAATATAAGAAACTAAATTGAACTTTTTAAACAAGGGACTAAATTGAAAAATCAAATCTACTAAGACATATATTTATCCCATATATTAATAAAAAAATACTAAATATAAGCATAATTGTTAATTCTCCAAAGTCAACAATTAAATAGATAACAACTTTTAAGTATCTAGACTAATTTATAAGTAAGGAAATTATTCTTATGTTTTTTTAAATACAGTTATAAGAATATAAAAACTTGCATGCATGAAAACATCACAAGTAGTGGAAGGTCATGAAGTGAAGAAGAAGCATTTAGGAGACAATTGACAAACATTCTACCCAAAAGCTAACTTAATTAATTAATAATTACTCTTCCTTTTTATTTATGCCAAGTGGTATCTTTCAATCTTTTTATTTTCCTTCATAGTTTCCAATACTTTTATTTACCAGCAGCAAAAGAATTTTCTCTACTTGTGTTTGAATATAATATATAATATTCCTTTTGCCTAAAGAAAGGTAAAAATATATTTTTTTTCTTTTTCTCGAGGGAAGAATATTTGTGTTTAGTAATGTTTAGAGGGCAAAAACTGAATGACATGTGGACGAATCATGGTAGTTCAAATTGATTGTTTAGAATTATTCTACTCAAACATAAGGTCCAACCTATCAACACGGGTCGACCTAGGAAATCTAAAAGACATGACAAGTTTTCTTAAGTATGCTGCCTGAGCTAGAAGGATTTTTATCTATGATTCGACCATCTGTAACTCTCTAACTGTCTATCGAAATGACTATAACAGACATTTCTCCTTCACTCTGCCTATAAAAAGACACTCACTTCTATGACTTAAGGACACAACTATGCTCGAACAACTAATTGAACTCGTATTCTCACTGACTTGAGCTTTGGAATGTTTGTTTCTTCTGTGCATGTCTTTCCTCATGTAGCTTCCTCCTTGACAGCTCAATTGAGTTTATAGGAAGCCGATCTTCACACCTCAGTAGAATACAACAT
>NW_019104491.1:5176137-5193837 GCF_001995035.1 Momordica charantia
TATTCCCTCTACAAATAGAAAGTCGCCACGTGTCCAAAAGAGATTCGAAGGGACTTCTCTGTCAGGTCGAGATCGAACCTAGCAGAGAGGGGGCCAATGTTTGGGGGTAAACTTACCCAGGACACGTGGAGGACCATTATTCGTGTTGGAAGAAATTAGATAAAAATGATTGCTTAGGTCGGACCGAGTTTGCCCCTTAAAAGATGAAGTATGGGCACCAAAGCTCGACCTGATTATGATCCGACCTGCTCGGAACCCGACAGGTCCAATATGAGAAAAGACATGTAACCGCCGGTCGCGCGTGCTGTCGGGCCCATTACCTATAAATAGAGGAGTACATTTCGCGCTCAGGTATCGAATCTGACCTCGAACTAAATAAGGAGTCCGATCTATACTGATTTGAGCGTTGGAGTGTTCGCTCTCTTGTGCAGGTCCACTCTAGTGTTCAGGTCGAAACCAGAGACTGGGTTCGAGCTCGATTCGTGAAGAACCGTTGTGCAGATTCCTGCATAAACAAGTCTAATTGTTGATATATACACTTTTTTTAGTACATTGGGGTGGAGATTTGAACTTACGACGTAGCTGTTTTAACTGGTTGAAGCATAACGAATATATATATACTTTTTAAACTTTGATTTATGTTTATCTTTAGTCACTGTTGTTAACATTGAAGCTGCATTCAATTGGATAACCTTTCGATGAGGTGGGATGTGATGATTATTTATATAAAATAACAGTCATACAATAATATTTTATTTAACAATTTACAAGTTGTTTGAGAAAACAAATTTTTAAAACTCAATTCAATTATTTGAGTCTTGTCCAATTTAAATAATCTTAGTAAGATGATTATAAAATGTTTTGATTAGATTGTTTTGAATTATTTGTTCAAAATTTTCTATAAAAATGGTGGTAATATCTTTTCCTTTAAATATCTATTTACTAATTCTCAAACATTGAATTATGATTGAGGAGCTTAATACCAATTTCATATGAACTCAATACTTCGCCAACTTGTGGTCTTAGTATAAGTCCTGTCCATCAAACTAATGCTCTATTTGATACTTTGAATTTTGAAAGATTTCAAAATCATGATAGATTTTAAATAAATTCTACCCTTTGTTTGTTGGTAAATAATTTTGAATGAAACCTTATTTTTATGTAAAAAAGTTTTTAGATCAAAGGCGGATTAGGATTTCATCGAATTTCAAAATAAATTACTTATTTAACCTTGTCATATTTTAATTTCTAATTAATAAATTTAAGTTAAAAGTCCAAATCAGTAAAATTTTTTATTTTCTTTTAATTTCCAGCAAACGTCCAAACAAAGAAATTTTATTTAATTCATTTCAAATCATTCTCGTTCCAAACAAGATAAAGAATTTAAAATCATTTCTTGGATTTCAAATCACAAAATTTAAAACATTAAAGATACGCGTACTAATGTTTCTATTTGTTGTTTTTTCATTTCTAGTTGTAGAAACATTAGCAATCGGTAATTATTTATCTTCTTATTTTTTATTTTTAAGAAATATTTTTAAATTTGTGTAAAAATTTTGAAAACAAAAAAATCAGAAACATTGTCAAAATTGTATAGAAATTTTAGAAACAAAACTTGTTTTTTCTCGTTTCCAATTTGATCCGACATAAATATTAAACATCTTGTTTTATCATTTATGGGTGTTCGAGGCCATGCGATTCTATTTTTTTTTATTTGTTGATGCTGGGATTCTGGTAGACCGGTTCTCTCCGCTCCACGCATCAACTCGAGTACTCCAGGTCGATACCTGCAAAACTGAGCATAAGAAACAAAAAATGACCCGATCGTCCTTCTTGGGCCGGCTCCGCTTGTCGATGGTCCCGATTGTCCTTCTTGATGTAACCCAAYCCTTCTATGGTATTGCTCCATACATAACATTATTAAAAATGAGGAAACAGAAATAGGAAGGTTACAAATGGGCCCTAAACATTTGACAACTATTTATTTTTCTTATTTATTATTATTTTCGAAACATTTTCAAGATTTGTGTAGAACTTTTGGAAAAAAAAATACAAATTTCTTGTTTTTTCTTACCATTTCCAAAAAAAACTAAGTTTATTTATTTTTTTCAATGAAAAAAAGAAAGAATAAGAAATAGTTACCAAGTGTAATTATGTCATTTTTATTAATAAATAGAAAACAAGAAATAAGAAACTAAAATGTTACTCAACAAACTATAAAGTATTAAAAAAAAAAAACTTTTTATGCCCACACTCAATGATTTTATAGAAGGTCCCCCTAGCACCCAATTCCCCAACAAAACAATCCCACTTTTCTTTAATACTTTTTACAACTCATTGACTTAATATTTTATTATTGGATAAAGTATATCGATTTTGTAGGTGTATGCAACCTTTTTTCTTTAATTTCATATCTAATATTTTTAAAGTTTTAATGTATAAAAAAATTTCAATCAATTCTCTGCTAATTAATGTTTTTGAAATTGAATAACAAAATGTTCTTCTCTATGATCCTTTCTTTGTTTCTGATAATCTAAAATTGACAACTCTTTAAAATAAGGAAAGAAATATATATTGTTTATTTATTATATTAAATTATTAATAAAATTATTGAATGTTTTAGAAAATTAGTTATTTAAACTAGTAAAAAATAAATTTATTGATAGTTAATTTTATGAAAAAAAAAAAACACAAAATGGCGATAGAAGAATTTCAGAGGTTGAAGAACCCTGTCCCCTTGTTGCCATTTTCTTTTAATTGGATGGATGAGTTAAATTTAACATCTAAAATAAATGAAATATATAGTATTTTTAAATCTGGAATTGTCATTTCATTATTCTTTGAAAAATTTTTGTACTTTAAAAGTAAAATTCGAAATATTATAGATAAATAACGAACAAGAATTTACTTATAAAATTTCAAACCGCAGAAAAGTCACACCCTAACAGAGAAAAAAAAAATCTACTATGTAAAAATATGAAAATCAAATAGAATTCTCCCTTCAACCCCAGTAAAAGTTTAAAAAGTAATGAAAAAAATAAAAGAGAGCTAAGGTTTATATCACTCACACAACTAAAGTTACTATACAGGCTTAAAGTATTTTTAATTGGATGAATGAAACTCAAAGTGATGAGTTTTTTTATAGTGCGTTGGAGTACATCATCTCTCTTTCAAACGTGAGATTTTTTGCTTTTTTAATATTTTGTCAAAAATCCAACCGTTAAAACTACCCACTTATAAAATTTCAATTTTTTTAAATTCAAATGGATAAAAAGAAAAGAAAAACCTAAAATACCATATATTTTGAGTTGATTTTAATCAATCATACTTTCTTAAACACATCCATTCTTCAAAATGGACCCACCCCTCTTGATTATTAAAAACAAGGTATTAAGTAAAAATTTAAAGAACTATTGAAAATTATTGAATTAGTTAGTTTTGTAATAGAGAAAAAATAATTATAATTCATTATTTTTAAAATTGACCCAAAAATACATCTATAGATGGAAAGAAAATATCATCTACATTTAATGACCAACAAATCAGGAAAATGATTGTACTAAGAAAAAGAGGAAAATGATATGAATTATCTTATCAATATTATTGCCCTCTTTTACAAAGATACTGCAATCCTCAAAGTTAGAGATAGCTTAGCTCGATTGATTTCCATACATATCTTCGACCAAAAGATCGTGAGTTTAAATCCCTACCCTTCATGTTTTTGTATTAAAAAATAAAGTTAGAGACATGTGGGTCACGGTGTTGTGGTCTTATATAATTTCTCATTCCACAGAAATATCCAAACACAACAAAAAAGCACAAGAACCCACACGGATATGATATTATGTCGAGCACACTGATCCAATGCTTGAATTAGTATTTAAATCGAAGTGGTGTCGAGGGATGATGTCACAAACTTGTTCTCGAGGGGGATTTTGCTATTTATAGGGAATCTTGAAGATGTGACTTATGGATCCCGGTGGTCCATACCTTGCCTTTGAGTTGAGGCGGGGCATAAGTTGGTCCTCTTATGTTGAGTCGAGGTGTTCCTTGCTATGGTTCGACATCCTCAGCCTAGCTCATTTAACTTCCACGTGGCCTTATACAATCACCCTTGCACATGAGTTCGACTATTGATCCTATTGGACACAAAATTGAAAATTTAGAGATTTATTACACTATAAAATTTAGGAACCTATTTGATACAACATTGAAAATTTAAAGATCAAACTTATAATTTAATCCAACATAAATAACAATTAGTAAAGAGTTTTAATACCCATTAGGGAGACCTATATATATATAGAGAGACTAGTTTAATTAGACCAAGTTATAGATTATGAATTTTCTCAAGTTATCGATTTTTTGAAACTTTCAACTGAGTAAAAGTAGTTGTCAATTGCAAGATCACCTTGGTGCATATTATTACATCATATATGTGTTGGGAAATTAAAGACTTTGAATAATTTTCCCTTCCACAAAAATATCCAAACACAACCAAAATATATGAAAATAGGAAGAAAACTCTAAAAGCACAAGAATAACGACACAGCAAATTATACTGGTTCACCACTAAGGGCCAAGTCCAGTCTTCAGATGTGGGTAATTCACTAATAATTGTTTAAGGATTAGAATACAAAAGTCTCCCAAAAAAATATTTCCTAGAGGTCCCAACAAAAGCCCTCTAGCTTCTAAGTATTATAACACACTATACTTAGGTACAGGAATGAAAAACACTCACTAAACCACTGGATACATAATCCTTTTCAACACTGCCCACAACCACTCAAGTCCCTTCTATTTGGATTCTGTACAAATGAAACCTTAACATAAAGACTCTATTTATAAGAGACCAAATATCCTAATTTTTATAGGAAAACAATATTGTAATCCTCATAAGTCAACAGTATCCTACTCCCAGTAGGAATTGGTAATAGTAAAAATCTTTTTCTTAATAGGATATAGGTTTCCAGTTTTTGCTCCATAATCCGAACAATCTCCCACTTGGAGACAAAACGACAATTCTCCGCCTCCCACTGCATCAACAGTGCCCCATCAACTTCTTGACACCCTCTGTCAAGGCACAGTTCTGACTTCTCTATCAACGAACTGATCAACATTGCTTGGCCCTACCTAAGCATCTTCTGACTCTACCCCGAGACTAGGCAGCTCTACATGGTCTTGTCCCCCAGACTTAGAGACATAGYCACGTACTCCCACTTGATCTAAGTGGTCCCTGTCATTTCCTTTCTCGATCGAACCCAACAACCTCTGAAGGAAGATTCCCCTAATGACTTGGCGTACCCACCCAAGTCTGTTGCCACACTAGAAACAGAGCTCGTACCCTTCAATGCACTAATTCGCCTATGCGACTTCACCAGCTCGCCTAAACGTCTGACAGCTGAGGTATGAACTCGATGGCCTATCAAATTCTCGTTTCCCTTTTCTGTACTTCTCAACTGTTTAACTTGAGCTGATGGCAGATTCTTCTGATCTGTTCTGGCCATCAATGCTGCAGGTTCTCTAAGGTCTCGCCCTGAACCATCTGCAGCTACTCTGTGCATCGTCTGTCTCAGTGAACCCTTGGCAACCCCAAATTCTAACACATAAACAAAAGATCTCTTGTGGCCTGTCGCCACCACCCTGGATTCCCTCTTGAGCTTCCAGCAACCCCCACTAAACTCACTGCTGTAGCCATCGTCATCTAGCTTCCCTGCGGATAACAAATTAAATTTGAAGCTAGGAATATAACTAACACCTCGTAGCACCAACTCGTCCTCTTTGCCTGTCTTCAAACAAACATCTCCAATTCCTCTCACCTTGGAGATACTCTCATTCCCCATCTTAACTAAGCCATAATCACCTACAGTAAGAGATGAGAACCAACGTCTGTCTGAAGCAACGTGCGCTGATGCTACAGTGTCAACCACCCACTGGTCTACAGATATGTTCCTCTGAACACAAGCCAGAAACTCTTCAATCCGTTCTTCTTTTGTTACAACATTTTCAGTAGTGTTCCCCTTCTCAAGATCTTCTTTAAACTTCCTGCAAAAGCGTTTAATGTGTCCCTTCTTGTGGCAGTAATAACACTATACTTCTCCACTGGAACTCTCACTACCCCTACTATATCTCTGCTGTTGTTTCTCATTGTAACTCATCTTTGCCTTCCCTTTGTTCTAAGCTACTAAAGCTGATTCAACCCAGGTTTCTGCCCCTGAAGTAGATGTAGACATTTTCCCTAATTTTCTCCTGGCTTCCTCAGATATGGCGGCATCACAAATAGCTGTAAATTTCAAGCTATTTTCCCCTAGCGAATTCGACACCACGGTCTTCATCGTCTCCCAACTGTCAGGCAAAGACGTCAACAGCCTCATAGCTTTCACCTCCTCGTCAATCTAGACACCCATCCCTTCTAACTTGTTCAAGATATCGGTGAGTTCATTAATGTTGGAATTCACCGAGGTTCCCTCATCCATGTGGATATTAAAATACTTCGTCCATAGAAGTATCTTTGTATTGGCAGAAGATTTTTCATACCTGTCTTGCAAGGCGTTCAACAAATCTTTCGATGTAGTCTCTTTCGCCACCAGACTACAAACATTCATTGACAATGCCATCCTGATGTTGGCAACGGCCTGCTCATCCATCTCATTCTAATCCTTGTCCGGCATCCCTGCTGGTCTCTCCCCTAAAGTCTTGTGTATCTTCTTGCATGTATAAGATCTTTTACCTGTATCTTCCAAAAATTGAAATTCTCTCCATTGAACTTGAGGACCCCTTCATAATAATGGTGTGTTTGATATCTGTCACCCATGTGCTGCAACCTTACAGCTCTGATACCACTTGTTGAGAAATTAAAGACCCTGAATAATTTCCCCTTCCACAAAAATATCCAAACACAACCAAAATATATGAAAATAGGAAGAAAACTGTAAAAGCACAAGAATAACGACACAGCAAATTATACTGGTTCACCACTAAGGGCTACGTCCAGTCTTCCACTCAGATGTGGGTAATTCACTAATAATTGTTTAAGGATTAGAATACAAAATTCTCCCAAAAAAATATTCCCTAGAGGTCCCAACAAAAGCCCTCTAGCTTCTAAGTATTATAACACACTATACTTAGGTACAGGAATGAAAAACACTCACTAAACCACTAAATACATAATCCTTTTCAACACTGCCCACAACCACTCAAGTCCCTTCTATTTGGATTCTGTACAAATGAAACCTTAACATAAAGGCTCTATTTATAAGAGACAAAATATCCTAATTATTATAGGAAAACAATATTGTAATCCTTATAAGTCAACAATATCCTACTCCCAGTAGGAATTGGTAATAGTGTTGAAAAATCATTTTCTTAATAGGATATAGGTTTCCTGTTTTGGCTCCATAATCCCAACAATATGATTCTCAAACTCCTATGCCTATAAATGGATGTGTGCTTTAAAATAAGATTGTTTGAGTAATATATGCTTTTACTCAACCATCTCATACGATAATTTACATGATATATGGGAGAGTTGTTGTAATTGTAAACAATAATTTTAAAATGAAGGTGAATTGAGCTCGTGCAATATTGAAAATTTTGGGAAAAGTTCTTATTAAGAATCTTTTTCCCTTCCACAGTTATTCACTGAAAATACTAAATCCAACCACACAATATGGAAATATAGAGAAAGCATGACAAAGAAAATTTATATTGGTTCATCTAAGCAAGAGCTATGTCCAGTTTCTGCGACAAGCGAGTTCTACAATAATAGGTATGATACAATGGGTCTCACAAGGTGCTCTATAAAGCTCTCTCTAGATGCCACAACAATAGCTACCTAGCTTCTAGCTAGGAACTACAACAATACGATCCCAGGAAATAAGGAATGAAAAAACTTCACCAATAAACACGGGCATCAGTTGCCGACAACACCACATCTTGAAAACTCATTCTCCCTTTCTACAACTGATCTACTGTCGCCCCCTTAATTTTCTGCCACTTGAAAAAACTAAAAACGATGAAACTGCAGTACTTAAAACATCGTTGTAGCGCCATGGCACTAGCCCTAGTGCCATGGACACAACAAACTTTGTTTATGCAAAAAATTGATCGAGGTATGACCGGTGGAAGAGCTTGACCTGGTTTTTGGGAAGGAATGACCAGCTCGACGAGGAAAGATCTGCACAAGGAAACAAGCACTCCGATGCTTAAGTCAGTTTTTAGTCCAACCTTAGTATGGAGACCGAGCTAGAAAACGATACTTGACTAAAGAGTGAAGTGTCCTATTTATAGATTCAGGTACTCGACAAAGAATCCGACTAGTGGTTGAGCATGTTGGGACTAAAGTCAGCATATCAGGAGTAGCTATTCCAGTTCTTACATTTGTCATTTGGAATTTGACTAAGTAGAGAAGATCGTTCCTCCCTTAAATAATCTTCAGGGAAGACTTGGAATTCAACCTTAAGGGAAGACTTGGAATTTGGCCTTAAGGGAAGACCTGGAATTCAGCCTTAAGGCAAGACCTGGATGAGGTCGACCATTAGGCAAGGCTTTAATGAGGTCGGCCTTTAAGAAAGATCTTCAGGTCGGCCACTAGAGGAGACCTTCAAGTCGGTCATTAGGGAAGACTTTGATGAGGTCGGTCATTAGGGAAGACTTTGATGAGGTCGGTCTTTAGGGAAGACCTTCAGGTCGACCACTAGAGAAGACCTCAGGTCGGCACCAAGGAAAACCTAAGTTGGACCTCTCTCTATCCTCCACGTGGCCATACGATTTTCACTCTCAAACAAACTTCATCATGCATAATTGTATAGCACCAAGACACTATGATGTAAGGCCGTGGGGCTGCCTCCTCAATCAATATGGCCTGCTGTAGCATGCGTTCAACCATTTTCATTTCTAGTCTATTTCACTTCTCATTTTGGCTGCACACACAATCCCAACACAGAAAACATTAGAATATACTCGAACCACAAGGAAAATGTCCAAGACTTGGATAAGAAGAGCTCTATCCAAGTTTACTTATTATTATTTTCATTCTGAATATAACATGGAATTATAATATTTGACCTAAAAAAAGTTTAGTACATTAACTAGTTGGATAGCTCAATTTATGGTGAAATTAATCCTCTCATAGAGGGAATATTGGAGGTCTTCCATTAATAGTTACTTTAAATACTTCCTCTCATTTTTTTTATATCTGTGAGTGTCCGGACCAACTTACGCATTCCTCGACTAATTTCATAGGGCAACCTACCGACCCTACAATATTTGGTCTCAAGAAACACACAGTAATTACTGATTTTTAAGGTAAGTGGCCATCATGGGGTTTGAACCCAATATTTCATCTCATTTTAATGTCAGTATTTGGGATATTTTTCTTATGTATGAGTGCCATTTATGTCAATGGGCCATCAAATATTTTTGGGCATTTAAAAAAATAAAATAAAATAAATATGGATTTTTAAATATAGTAAAAATTTTGAAATTAAAAAAATCAAAATTCAAATGAAACGTAAAATAAATTAAGAAAAATTACACTATGTTATATTTGAAAAAGAAATGAAAAATTGTGTCAGGCTCGCAACTACATATTAAATTTGTGTTAAGCAGTAAAATTTCCCTGTGTTTATTATTACTTTTTACTAGTGTTTAGTGAAATCAAGAATGCAATACTATACTATCGCAAAAATTAGATGGATCTCAGCAGAGGGGCGAGAATAGTACTAAGTTGGGTGACCACTTTAGGAATCCGTTAAAAAAAAAAATCAAATTTCAAATTTCAAATATTACTTTTTATAGGAAAAAATTTCCATTTTTATTTTTAACTTCCACTTTCAATCTCATTAAATTAAATTTTAGATTAGACGAGCATTGTAATTTGAACTTTCCTGTTGCCTTCTCCACTAACATTAAACTAAGAAAAATCAAACATTGATTGCACAAGATCAAATCTTAGTAAATAAATATATAAAGATGGATCATCCAAATAAGGCTCCATTTTTGGATTGATTTTTAAGACCTTCAAAGAATTATGAAAGAATTTTAACTTGTTTGGTATAATTGATTCAATAATTATTGAAGAATCACGCTTAGCATAATTGATTCTCAAAATCCATTCAGTAATCCATTTAATTTAATTTAAATCATAATCTCTCATCTTTTTTTTTTAAATTTAATTGTTGTTTCTACCCTCTTTTTAAATTCAATACAATATATTTTTCTTACCTTTTGTATTTAAATTGAAATGACCTTTTGTTTGATATAAATTTTTATGGCAGTTGTTTTTCTAATTTTTTTTATCAAATAATTTAGAATAAACAAACTATGATTTGCAATTTGAATTACATAGAATTTTTTAAATAGTTGTCTTACAAAAATTTTGAAATCAAATATCAACACAACAGCATAATTAAAATGTTATGCCTATTTTAACTTACTTATTCAAGTTTAAAACAAAATTATAAAACACTAATTTATTTTGTAGCTAATTCTTTTTACCGTTTATAACAATTATTTTAACAGTTTTACTGATTACAAACTGAGTGAAATCTCTCAAAGTTACCGATTTCAACAAAAATTTATTCTTATAATATATATTTTTAACTCTATCAATTTCATAACTAGCCTCTGTTTATAGTCCACTAGAAACCCATGAGAAGCTTAACACAAAAAAGGTTTTAAGGTTTGGGCGTGTGAATTTCACAATTAAAATTTGCTTTTGTTTCGTTTCTCTTTTAAATAATTCCTAAGTTCAACTGTAGACAGGTGATGGAAACTATCAAACTGAAGTGCGGTGGGGCAAAAGAAATTTATGGTATGATTTGCTTAGACTAATCAAAGAAATACCATCTCTATTTTTTGTAGGAACGCATAGCCCCTAGGTAAAGAAGTTGAAGAGATGGTTTATTTGCAGTGGAATCAGTTGAGACTTAATGCAAGCAACACGATTTGTTGTTCTACACATTATGTTGGGATTGGTGGAGTCAAAACGACGTCGGATCGAGTTAGGGAAGAGTCAGGATCGAGTCGGGACGCGTCGGGGTCGAAGCGGGGATGAAAAACAGGAGAGCGAGCGCTGCAAGCCACTCAGGCCGAGGAGGCAGTGCCGCGGTGCTGCTGCGCTTTCCAGATGGGGGCATGCACGCATTTTTCCGTCCGTAGCGCCATGGCCCCAAGGACAGTGCCAGGGCGCTGTTTCGATGTTTATAAATACGCAGTCTCAGGTTTTAAGGTTTTACCAGCCGAACAAGGGGTTATTTGCAGCCGATTTTGAGCGGGGTTTGGCAGCAAATCAGTGGCAGCAGCTCGGGCATTGGTAGAAGCTTTGGGGTTGATCAAGATCGATATTATCGGGTAATTGTATCTTGATTATGCGAGTTTTTTCATTCATGTTCCTAAGTATTAATTGTGTAAAATACTTAGAAGCTAGGGGGCCTTTGTTGAGACCTCTAAGGGATATTATGGGGAGTGTTATTGTATCCAATCCTAAAAAATATTAGTGAATTACCCACATCTGAGTGGAAGACTGGATGTAGCCCTTAGTGATGAACCAGTATAATTTGCTATGTCGTTTACTTGTGTTTACTGTTTTTCTTCCTATTTGCATATTTGTGGTTGTGTTGGATATTTTCTGTGGAAGGGGACATTATTCAGGTCAATCAATTTCCCAACAAGTCGTATCAGAGTTGTAAGGTTGCAGCATCATGGGAGACAAATATCACTCACACCATTACTATGAAGGGGTTCTGAAGTTTACTAGGGAGAATTTCAGTTTTTGGAAGATGCCGGTAAAGGATCTTCTTACATGCAAGAATATACACAAGACTTTAGGGGAGAGACCAGTAAGGATGACTGACAAGGATTGGAATGAGATGGATGAGCAGACTGTTGCGAACATCAGAATGGCGTTATCAATGAATGTTTGTAGTCTGGTGGCGAAAGAGACTACAGCGAAAGATTTGTTGAAGGCCTTGCAAGACAGGTATGAAAAACCTTCTGTCAATACAAAAATACTTCTATTGACGAAGTATTTTAATATCCACATGGAGGAGGAAACCTCGGTGAATTCCTACATTAATGAACTCACCGATATCTTGAACAAGTTAGAAAGGATGGGTGTCAAGATTGACGATGAGGTAAAAGCTATGATGTTATTGACGTCTTTACCTGACAGTTTGGAGACGATGAAGATCGCAGTGTCGAATTCGCTAGGGGAAAATAGCTTGAAATTTACAGCTATTTGTGATGTCGCCTTATCTGAGGAAGCTCGGAGGAAATTAGGGAAAATGTCTGCATCTACTTCAGGGGTAGAAAACGAGGTTGAATCAGCTTTGGTAGCTCAGAACAGAGGGAAGGCAAAGATGAATTACAATGGGAAGCAGCAGCGGAGATATAGCAGGGGTAGTGAGAGTTCTAGTGGAGAAGTGAAGTGTTTTTACTTCCATAAGAAGGGACATGTGAAACGTTTCTGTAGAAAGTTCAAAGAAGCTTGTGAGAAGGGGAACAATTCTACAAACGTTGTAATAGAAGAATAACGAATTGAGGAGTTTCTAGCTTGTGTTCAGAGGAACATATCTGTAGACCAGTGGGTTGTGGACGCTGCAGTATCAGCGCATGTTGCTTCAGACAGACGTTGGTTCTCATATTTTACTGCAGGTGATTATGGCTTAGTGAGGATGGGGAATGAGAGTATCTCCAAAGTCAGAGGAATTGAAGATGTTTGTTTGAAAACAGGTGAAGGGGTCGAGTTGTTGTTGCGAGGTGTTAGGTATATTCCTAGCTTCAGATTTAATTTGTTATCCGCAGGAAGCTAGATGACGATGGCTACAACAGTGAGTTTAGTGGGGGTTGCTGGAAGCTCAAGAGGGAATCCAGGGTGGTGGCAACATGCCACAAGAGATCTTCTGTTTATGTGTCAGAGTTTAGGGTTGCCAATGGTTCACTGAGACAGACTATGCACAGAGTAGCTGCAGATGGTTCAGGGCGAGACCTTAGAGGACCAACAAAAATGATGGCTAGAACAGATCAGATGAATCTGTCATTAGCTCAAGTTAAACAGTTGAGAAGTACAGAAATGGGAAATAGGAATTTGATAGGCCATCGAGTTCATACCTTAGCTGTCAGACATTCAGGCAAGCTGGTGAAGTCGCATAGACGAATTAGTGCATCGAAGGGTACGGGTTCTGTTTCTAGTGTGGCGACAGACTTGGGTGGAAGCGCTAAGTCATCAGGGGAATCTTCCTTCAGAGGTCGTTGGGTTCGATCGAGAAAGGAAGCAACAGAGACCACTTAGATCAAGTGGGAGTACGTGGCTATGTCTCTAAGTCTGAGGGACAAGACCACGTAGAGTTGCCCAATCTCGGGGCAGAGTTAGACGGTGCTTGGGTAGGGCCAAGTAGTGTTGATCAGTTCATTGATAGAGGAGTCAGAACTGTGCCTTGATAGAGGGTGTTAAGAAGTTGATGGGACACTATTGATGCAGTGGGAGACAGAGAATTGTCGCTTTGTCTCCAAGTGGGAGATTGTTGGGATTGGTGGAGTCAAAACGACGTTGGATCGAGCTAGGGAAGAGTCGGGATCAAGTCGGGACAAATCGAGGTCGAAGCGGGGATGAAAAACAGGGGAGCGAGCACTGCAGATCACTCGGGCCGAGGAGGTAGCGTCGCGGAGCTGTCCAGATAGGGGCATGCATTGATTTTTCCGTCCGTAGCGCCATGGCGTTGTTTCGATGTTTATAAATACGCAACCTCGGGCTTTAGGGTTTTACCAGCCGAACAAGGGGTTATTTGCAGCCGATTTTGAGCGGGTTTTGGCAGCAAATCAGTAGCAGCGGCTCGGGCATTGGTAGAAGCTTTGGGGTTGATCAAGATCGATATTAACGGGTAATTGTATCTTGATTTTGCGAGTTTTTTCATTCTTGTTTCTAAGTATTAATTGTGTAAAATACTTATAAACTAGGGGGCATTTGTTGAGACCTCCAGGGGATATTATGGGGAGTGTTATTGTATCCAATCCTAAACAATATTAGTGAATTATCCACATCTAAGTGGAAGGCTAGACGTAGCCCTTAGTGGTGAACCAACCAGTATAATTTGCTGTGTCGTTTACTTTGTGGTTGTGTTGGATATTTTCTATGGAAGGGGAAATTATTCAGGTCAATCAATTTCCCAACACATTTTACCATTTCCTTGTTCATTTTCGATGGTGATAGCACGATGTTGAGGTCTAAAATTCAAATCGAAAGTTTTCCGTATTTCCTATATATTTCAATTTTCAAATGGAAATTACTTATCCTCCTTGGTCCTGACCATCATTGAAAAATTTACAGTTTATTATTATTATTTTTTTAAAATCATCTTTCTAAGTTGTCAAACATGTAAAATCGATCAAAACCAGCATAATTCATGACCCGTTAGTCAGAGATATGTACCAATTATCGTTGAGATAAGTTTTGAAAATGAAATTAAAAAAATATATATGTATATTTATTTTCGAGCACGAGTTTTTGTCGGTAAAAAAGAAATCAAATGTATTCAAGGGGGCTTTTATAGAACGTATCAATAAGCTAGACTCATGCTTCGAGTTGTTTCATGTCATAAATAAACGCGAACACTCAAGAAATCCGTCGGACAGGCGGATTCACATCTCTTACAACCAACACAGTCTTCTGTTCTTGGAGCCGAAGCTATTTGCTTAGCTTTACATCCGCCCCAAGGTATCATTTCTAATACATCTGTGGGGCAAGCTCGAACACATTGAGTACACCCTATACATGACCAATATTTACTTTTCAAATTGCTTATTAATTTGCAATAGCCATAGGCGGTGTCGACAGTCAACCGAAGATTTCTGCAAAATTGTATTTTTCTTAATATCTATCCTTTTTTTTTTAGTTCATAATGCATTTATTTGAGTTTATATTCTAAAAAATTATAAAATTAATTATATCTATTTTCCAAAATTTTTGGAAAGATTAAAATTTTATTCACACATTATTCAGAAATATAAACAGACAGTTTGTATTTTCCTTTTTTAGTTCTCTTAAAAATATTATATGAAAAAAAAGTTGCTGCTCAAGCAGCTTGATTTAGCTAGCATAACATAAATTATTGCTCCTAGTGAAATAGGTCATAATTGAAATAAAAAAAGGGACATTTATGTAAAATAGCATAACATTAATTTAAATTTTTAAATATAATAGAAAACTTGAAATTTTACAATATATATAACGATCCAGATGAAACTCACGCTCCATAGTAATATAAAACGTATTAAAATAATGTCACATTTATGCAATATTTGAAAAAAGAATAAAAGTTGTGATATTTATGGAAACATATATTAAATTAAAATAAAATTGCTTAGGATAATGTGTCTCCATCCATTATTTATGTAATTGCGTTTTAGATGATTGATAATAAAAATGTAGTGTTTGGTAGTGAAAATGAGAGATATTAATATAATTTATTTTTGAATGAGATGTTTTTTATTTATTTGTTTCTTTTTTGACATTAATATATATTTTTGATTAGTTAAAAGCCTAAGAATAAAAAAAAATTGAATTGAGATTATCAAACTAGTTTTATGTTATGTGCACCAAATGCCCGTTATTTATTCTTAACTCTTCCTAGGGTATTATTTGCAATAATAATAATAATAATAATAATAATAATAATAATAATAATAATAATAATAATAATAATCAAAGCTCCACATTCTTAAATATGGAGTTTAACTTTGATACCATTTGCTGCCACGTCAACAAACAAAATGTCAGAATCCACACAAACAAAATGTCAGAATCCACACGGTTTCATTATAGTCGAAACTCTTTATTCAAAATAAAGCAACACATCTTTTTATATTTTTGTAATAGTATGATATTTTCACCTTAGGCGTAGACCTACATGTTTTAACTTTGAGATCCTATTTATAAAATCTTGTTGACGTGAATGTAGTTCAATTGGTTAAGACACTACTTATCCTGCTAAAAGTATAAATCCTCAAACTTCTACCGACTCAAAAAAAATATAATGATTATAAAATAAAGTAAAAGCATAATGGAGATATTTTTATTAAGTACCTAGAATTTTCTTTACTCCTAGAACCATGTTTGTATTAAATAAAATTAAATAAATAGATATAAACATTTTCATCAATATTAGTATTTAGGTTTAAATGCTTTCAAACTGTCTATTTTATCCCTTAGTTTCAACTTTTGTTCAAATATGTATTTTGAAAACATCCATTTTGATTCCTATACTTTTTCAAGAGTGATCATTTTGTTCCATTTATTTTCATTTTAATCTCCTTTATTTTCGATTTTAGCATGATACTTTATTCACTTAATTTCTTGAAATATAGTCATAAAATTTAAATTAAAAGGATTCTATCATGTATAAATTTTATATTAAAATTTTGCAATTAAGGACCAAATTAGTCACTTTTTAGGACCAAAACGAGTTTTGTAAGTATAAGGACTAAAATGAACAAAAGTTGGTAGGGCTAAAACTTTGTAATTCGGGGGCTTTGTTCCTGAAACTCACTTCCCCCTCCCCGTCCCTTACTCAGTCTTTTGAAAACTAAAACATTCTCATATAGAAGTATCTGTATCACACGTGCTTCTCCACTGATAGCAAAATGACCATCAGACTCTTCTAGGAATTCATACCCTTATTAATTTGAGAGGACAAATAAGTCAAAGAATCTTATGGTGAAGTTATTAATTTGAGAGGACAAATAAATTGAAGAATCTTATGTTGAAGATAGACGGACCAAAATAAACCAAAATCAAAACTACATAGACCAAAATTATATTTAAACTTAAACTTAAAATTTAAATTGTTACATGTCCCTTTTATTGACATGTAATCTAAGATGAAATGTCTAACCCATCAAAACTATTCATGATAATTTTTTTGAACAACCATTTAGAATTAGTTTCAAATTTTAAGATATTGAGAAGTTTGTGTTTTGAACCACAATTAAATAAATCAAAGGGATTTTTTTTCTCCAATCATTGTACTTAATTTATTTGAGTGAATCTATATTAACCTAAAAACTTTCAATTTGATTTGAGTGAATCTATTGGAAGTTAAACTTGAATTTTCTTATTTAATTTTGCGGGGTTATTATACTCAAATATATATATATATAGATATATATATAAATTTAAATTGACTTTTTGAGCCAAAGGTAAAATTTTCCCATAATATAAATATGAGAACTAGAAGGATACTAGAAAAGCCAAACTCAATCAAAATTATAACATTTGTTATAAGTTGTATGTTCGAATAGTCACTTCCTTGGGTTTGCATCCTAAAAGTTTGGTTCCTAAACTTTTAAAGTGGTGTAGATTCGGTCTATATATTTAAAAAGTTTTCAACCAACCCCTAAAATTCAAATTTGTATCCCGCGAGTCTTTAGTGTTGATTTTGTCTATTAACGCTCATGCATCACATTACCTTATTATTTAAGAATTACATCAGTGGTGGTGGTTGATTTTGAGCACTTTCATACCTTCAACGGTTTAGATATTGATGATAAGAACCTATTAAAAACAAAATTAAAAGTTTAAGGTATTGTCATGAGTGAAATTACAGTCCCTAAAATAAGGCGAGAAAAATGACATGACCACACTCATGAGTCAATCCAATCCGACCAGACCACTCTAGCCAACATGAGGAGTTCTTTATTTGAATT